>SSSI01010326.1:0-36683 GCA_004796505.1 Oryzaephilus surinamensis
AGAATAATTAATTAATTCATAAGTAATTAACAGTAACATCTAATTTTAGTTATTAAAAATATAACAATAATTTTTTTTTGTATAGGTGTAAAAGAACGGCCAGAATGGTCGAAAGGACCGAATTTCCTTTTCCCAAATATGGACCATTATACAAATTTAACAGCAGCTACTTTAATCTTTCTAACTTGCAGTTTTGGTATATTTACAAAAAAAAATACTTTTTATAAATAAATACTGTTGTTTTAAAGGTTTAATTGGAATTATTTTTGGAATGGCGTTAATATTATACAGAGTAAATGTAAAATCACGACAACAAAGACAAATTCAAAATCACATAGAAACAATTAATGCCATTTTAGGTTCTTTTATGAATAAAAATATTAATTCAACCTAATTTAAATGTAATAATTTTAGAAGAGAGTGCAGGTGATGTGGAGGAAGAAATTATTATACCTGACGATCCACCAGATTACGAACCACCCCCAGAATACAAAGATGTAATAAAAACTGAAAATGGCTCTAAACGGAAAACTGTTTCGAATAAATCAAAAAAGGACAATATCGTTTCCGTTAATCGTGAAGCGGAGCCTAATTCTAGTAAAAGTTGTCAAACAATTCCTGAAAAAATTCCTGAATCGCCGCCACCAAACTATAGACAAGTCATTGATGAATTGTCCAATAAAATATCTGATGCAATTTCTGATAAAAACGATGATGAACGTGACGATGATGCAACTGCAAGTTGTTTTGATACATTGCGTCCTGGAAAATTTGTTAATGGCATTGGAAACACCTTGAGAAAAAGTTTGCACAAATATAAATCCGGTATTCTAATGAAAAATGCAAGAAAACTGTTATTTTTTCCAGAGAGAAATTTAGTTAGATATTTTTCTGATTCTGAATTATTAAACATCAAATTCAGAATGGATGTATATTGGCAGAAATCGAAAATAAATAGGAAACATCTGTTTAAAAAAAGTTTTTCAACTGACGATATAATGATACTGTAAACATCATATGAATTATGAGTTATCTAATATTTATTATTGACAATTATTGTGTTAAATTCGTAGAAACTACCAGTTATTTATATATGTATAAAGAAAAAAGTTATAAAAATAAAATTGAATACTATTCGTGATAATATATGTGATATTATCTTATTGTCTAATTTAAAGTTTGTCTTTATGAATAAAACTAATACAAGTATGTAGTTCTTTTTTATACCTTTATTTTCTTTGTTGAAAAATCTTAAAAAACAAGTTTTCGTTGACTAATTCATTAATATGGTATTATTTTCATTATAACGTGTTTTAATTCTATCGCGAACGCGGTCATTAAAACAGGTGCTGCGCAACAGTGCCTTATTATAAAAATATTTGTTGATAACTAAATATATGTTTAATTACTTAGAATTATAAGAATTACTTTTCATTGTGTTATGCATACAATATTTAGTTTTAACTTTTTTGTAAATTACACTAAATAATAAATAAATATTAAACTATAAATATGCTACTTTTTTTATTTATAGCACCGTAGGTTTATTGCAAGGGACTGTTAAACCCATTAAACTCTTTAAATAGTCAAAGCTGTAATTCTATATTATTGTGAGAAAAACTATAAATATTTTTATTAAATATACTTTATTTTACCATAATATTTAACAGTTAATAGTTTGCATAAAATAATAAATACAAATTTAAAAACAAAAGTTTCTGTTGCGGAAATTTTATTGTTAACAAATTATTTCACACTGCAATTATAAAGGTTTCTTTCGACCTTTTATGGAAGTTTATTTGTTAATTTGTTGGTTTATTGCTTACTGTATGTAAATACTGTTCCTATATGTAGTAATGCCTTGAAATTAATTTCTAATAAAATTATTGTTTTCTAATAGGTACGTAATCAAGATCATGATCGCTGATATCATCATTCAATTATTGGTTTTTCTTTTTATTTTAATATGTATATAAAAATTATACGTAATACATATTAAACAAAGTAAGTTTATGTAAAAATACAATACAATAATACTTATTAATAAAATATAACTTTTTTTACATTATACTTTTCTAAATATAAAATTATCATCAATGACTAGAACAATTGTACTTTTATATAATCTAATACTATATACATATATTATCAATATAATGTTACAGTTTTATGTAAATAAATTGTTTTCTCCAATATTTGGCTATTTTTTGGCTTAGTTTTATGTTTTGGCAACAAGAATGGAAGAGAAAACAATTTATCCACCTATACTATAAAATACAAATAAAAAAAATAAATAATTAGACTTATAAGTTTTCCATTATATTAGGCACACAATTTTTTCTTTAACTTTCAGTTAAATGGTGTTTATTGAACAACTAACGACAATAACAATACTTTTTTAAATAAGAGTCTTTCATACAATAACTATGTGGAGCATACAAATCCAGTCTACTAATATCACCAGTAATATCGAACTTTTTATCCACAATATCACCGCTATACATAACAGTCGTTTCAAATAAAGCCTTTGGATATGTTTCAATTTTAATTAAAATATAATTTGTTTTACGGTATGGAAGCTTCTCCGATATACTTGTACTAATAATTTTTTGTAAAGAATATTGGGCGCATTTCGATCGTGTCGCATTTGTTCCAACAATTTTATTTATTTCGTTAATCACATAATTTCCTAATGTACTCGATTCACTACTAGTTAAATTCACTAATTTATAACCGGCACAAGTACACCAATGGTCCACAACACCCACATCCTCACAAGATCGTTCCGTTTCAATTTCTTCTAAAAGAGATTTACATTTCGGACATGCCTCACTCGGTATTACGCTCCGATTTAAACCGGACAATAAAAATATATGTTGTAACGTCATGTGTAAATCGTACGGTGAAGTTAATTTATGACGATTCCGTTTGAAATTATTATATTCGTTCGGAAATTTTTCCTGAAACCATGGAGGAAACCAAACGTAAATAAATGGTAGACGTTCTTCCAGCCAACCCGTGTACGTTAAACGAATTTTTCCGAAACGCATTCCATGGTCGCTCAAAAAAACGACAATATCATTATTTAGAATGCCATCGTCGGCGAGCCCTTCAAGAAACTCTTTCACTTTCTCATCCATACGGGATGGAGAGTTGATTTTATTGTGGCTGAACGAATTCATCCAAAAGAAGCCGAAGTGTGGATAGTCTTTGAATTTGTTGGAAAAGTCTTTGGCCAAATTCAGGATACGCTCTCCGGAAGTTTCAGGTCCAGTGCAATAATTCATATCGTCGATACGTTTAATTGTGAGTTTTTCACTGGCTAAAATGTACGGCCGAAAGTAGTAATCAGTTGGTGGTGTTGAAAAGCCCTTTTTATTGTAATTGAACGTACTGATGCTGCCTTCATCTTCACCATAGGCAGTTATGTAGCCATTTCTTCGAAAATCATACATAATAATGGGACATTTATCTAACGGTCCCACCGTTTTCGGATTACACACTGAATATTGTCTTGTTTGATTCATTCCTGTAAAGATGGCCATTAAGTTCGGGAATGTATTATCGTCCATCTTATTATATCCTACCAATGGAAGCCATTCGTTCTCCTCCACATATTTGAACGTTTTTGGCATAGTTCGTATGAAATTTAAACGCGATATACTGTCAATACCAATGAATAAGACATTTATTTTTGATGAACTATTGTCGTAGATTTCCAATTTTTTCTGGACGTTCTCGTTTGCGATAATTACTGTATGGGCATTTTCGTAGACGGTTTTATTCTTGTTCACATCTTTGCAATACACAAGAACTGTGTCTACTGCAAGAGTGACATTGTTGTGGAATGTGATGCAATTCGATATACTGTAAATTAAATTCATATAAGGATATAATAGTTTAGTTCCTTGGCATACTTACGAAATTTTTGAATCTGGGGAGATTTATTAATTTTTCGTGTTACATTTGAATAACAACAGGTTAAATTTTCCGCATAGGACGGAGACAATTTATAATCTATATGTAATTTAGCAATATTGTCTTGCACAGTCGTATATGTTAATAAATCCTTCTTGCGACAAGAATGATATTTTTGAGGGTGAAAGTATTTTTTGGCATCGTCGTTGAATGGTTTTAAATTGGACATTTTGCATTTAGAACTCGAAACTAAAAAGTGTATATCTAAAAAGGAACGATAATTTTTATAAATTGAAATAAAATTGAAAACAAATATAAACATTACCATCATATTCAGTTTCGGGAGTTGAAAATACAACAGAATAATTTACGAGACTTGTAGGCATATTATAAAATTGTAAAATTGTAAAAAATGCAATTACTCCGAATACAAAAAATAGTTTTTTAAAAAATGGAGTTTCTAATAGGGATAGCATTGTGTTTGAAGTTATTTCTGAAATAAAAGGTATCGTGAAAATTAAAAAGAATACAAAAATGTAGCCAGGTACAGTTTTTGTTTGAAAGTTGTAAAAAAATTTAAGCACTAGAAGAATTATTTTATCTGCTAAATGCACACTAAAAATTATCATGTCTTTACGAATGTTGTTGTTATTTCAAAGTCAATTATCACAATTAGATTTTATGTAAATTATGGTAAAAATTGTATAATTTATAGCGTACTTTATAAATAAATGCAAAATTTATAAATATTTATAAAAATATACAAATACGAACTTACATGAAAAAAAGAAACAATAAACTTTTTGCGAATGTTAATTTTCTTTTTATATGTTCCATTTTCAAAAGAATTAAATAGGTATTTGCATATGAATTATGAAAAATAATACTTATGTTTTTTGGCCCCAACGAACAGAAAATATTTACATTGTATATAAAATATAACAATCGACAAAAATAAAAAATAAGCACCAAACAATTGAAAACAGATATAAATTTAAAATAACAAGCATTATTATATTCGGAAAAACAATGAAGCTTATTATATTTTTGTTAGAAAATTAAATGGTACTTACCATTATGATGCGTCTTAGTCTACCTCAAACACAGTCTTAGATTGAAATAATTATAAACAATGGAATTATTTAAATAATTATTGCCATGGCAGGGAAATATCTTACGATTAGCACAAGTTGTATAATTCAAGGTTTGTAGTTGGATCATCTTTGCCAAAGCATGTGTGTTTTGTGTACAATGTGTTGAGGAAATCTGAAGATATTGTACAGTGAAATAGCAGATGCAGCAGGAAAATCGGCAGGGAAAGCTCAGTAGCAGGAAAATCAACAGGGAGAAAGCGAATATCAATGTCAGTGGAGTCTGCGCGCAGAGATTGTCGCCTCTGATAAATAATGTTCTATTAATTTTCTTCTAAAAAATTCCTGTAGAAAAAAATCCTTTCATTTCGAGCAAAAAATGAATCTGAATGACCTTAAATATGTAATTATGTTGTAACAAGCATGATTTCTTTAAAGTTCATTGTTTATTTTTTAATTAATCATAATTTTTTACTTTTTGATTTTCGTCTTTTAAAACAAGATAAAACTAATTAATGCTTACATTAAGTTCTTCCACATAGTAGTTGTTTTACTAATATAAACTTTTATAATTTATTGGCACCAAGTTTATTTATTTGTATATCTATTTCTAACTCGCAAGTCGACCACAACTAAATTTTTACCAAGAGAATTATTTTAAATTAAATTCGGAGCAATATAATAAAATATAAGTAGGAATAATAATACTTTTATCTTAGCTAATGTCCTACGCGTTTCCTTTTTAATGAAATATTAAATAATATGTAGATTAAACCATCACAAAAAACTCACTTCTACTTTGTTAGAATATATGACGCTTACAGCTTAATAATTATAGAAATACTGATTTAGTTTCTAATTTAAATTACTCTGAATCTGAATATGAGTTCATTTTTAAACCACACTAATTAAAACGTGTTAATATATTGTTTGTTGTTTATGTTCCATAACGTGTTGCATTATTTAAATTTTATTAATAGAGTATTAAAGGTAATTAGTTCGAACAGAAATTAATTAAATAGTAACAATAAATGTGACTAATAGTTAAAATTCGCTTTGTTGAAAAAGTGTTGGTTTCAAATTATGTTTATTAGTACGTTTTTGCTTAGTTTTGTTAATTATGTGAACTCTAAGTATAAATAGCTAAACACAAATTGTTTATTTTGTACTTATGAACAATTTTCAGTAACATAAATATTAAACAGATATTATGTAATCATTGAATGTTATATACATAATTGTTACACTTTCGTATTATATACTTATCTATAAGTATAAATAATAAATTTTGTTTATTTCAATTACAATTTATTTTAATCAGTCGAAATAGTATCTAATTAAGAGGTTTTTTGAACTAGATTACTTACAATTTACAAGGATACAAAGATATTTAATTACACTTTCATTATCACACATTTCCCTTCGGTTTTATACCTTCAAATTTTAATGAATAAATTAATTATTAAAATTGAAAATCCAATCAACAAATAAAAATGTTAATAGCAGTTATAATATTTTATTACTCAATTAATATAGTAATTATATATGGCGATAACTTAAATATTTAATAACAAAATGCGAATACATTGTTTGTTATCTATTATACTCAAAGATTTGCAATAATTTACCCTTTTCATTATTTCCGAATATTTTAAAAGTAAGAAGAAACTGTAAATTTTCCCAATTTATAACATCCAACAATAAATATTTTTCATTCATCACTGATTCACTCAGCCGAGCTCGTATAACACTTGTTTTTGGTCCTATAAGTTGAAAAACTTCCTCTTCATTGTTTATCACAATTGCACTTTTGACACTAATATCAGTCAAATCACCGACACAACTGCACCATATATCACCAATTCCTGCATGTGCACACGATCTCTGTTCTGGCATTTGCAGAAATATAGATTTACATGTTGAACATGCTAAACTATTACGCACAGTGTGATTGTAACCATATAATGTTAATAAATGTTGTAACGTCATAAAAATATCGTACGTGCTAACCAATTGATCTTTATTTCGAATAAAATTTTGAAATTCGTTCGGGAAATTCTGCTTAAAACTGTATGGCAATGATATCAAATTGAACGGTTGGCGTTCTTCAAAATAACCAGCTGTTGTTCGACAAATATTTCCAAAACGAACTCCATGATCGCTGATAAAAAACACAATCGTATCATTCAGCACACCCTCGTTCGTGATAGTTTGGAAAAAGTTGTACGTTTTTTCGTCCATTCGTGTTGTTGATGAGACATCGTTGTGGCTAAACGTGTTTAACCAGAAAATGCCGAAAGTGGGCACCAGGTTTTGGAAGCTTTTTGCAAAATCTGTTGCCAAATTATACATGCGTTCGCCAGCACTTTCCGGTCCTGCACAAAACGGCATTGTATCTATACGCAATTGGCCCAATTCTTCGCTAGCTTCAAAATACGGCTTGTAATAATATGTAGTTGGAGGATTTTGGAATCCCTTCTTCTGGTAGTTGAAAGTGTTTATCGTTGACCAGTCTTCAGCGTACGCTGTTATGTAGCCCATTTTTTCAAAATCCTTCCAAATCATCGGACAATTATCCAAAGAACCAATTATTGTCGGATTGCACAATTCATTCGACTGTTCAAGATTCAATCCAGACAATAAGGCCATAAAATTCGGAAATGTGTTTAAATTTATTTTGTTGTAGCCCTTAAATTCATTAAATCCTAGTTGTTTTAAAAGATTGTACGTGTTTGGCATGGTTCGAATTAAATTTTGGCGGGATACACTGTCAATTACGATAAATAATACGTTTAAGGCATTTTTAAATTTTTGTTCTTTCATTAATTTGGTTTGTTTGTTATTTAAAACTGCATGATGGACATTTTCATAAACTAAATCGTATGTTGAGGAATCATAGCACTCAATTTTCACTATTTCTTCAGTTAATGTGAAACTTGTATTAAAATAAACACGCTGGCTGTAACTATAATAACAAACTAACTTTATTATGCTGGAACAAATATTGAATATTGAACTACCTTATTCCTCTATCAGGTTCAAGAAGTGTTCCACTTCTTCTTACATACAAATAACAACAACGAAGATTCTCTTTTGCATTCACATAGCTTGAAATTGCTTCATCCCTAATTTTAAGGGTGGCTACATTATTTTGGCGCTCAATAAACGTTAACAATTGCCTTTTGGAGCAATTTACATAGGGTCTTTTTTCAAAATATTTTATGGTTTCATTGTTAAATGCTTGATAATCCGGAATTTTACATTTATTATTGTTTAAAATATATTCTAAAACAAAACCTAATATGTACAAATATTTACTTACTCAAAAATATGAGATTGTGTAAATTTACCATGTGTATTTGGTGTTATAAAATTAACAAAGTTGAATATTAACAATAATTTTACAATCATGTGCGCATTTTCCATGATTATGGTACAAAAAATGCTAATACACTGTTAAGAATGTAAATAGAACACTAATACTAAAAGTTTTTAAGAATCTATATCAAAGATTATCGCACTTGAACTTTATTTAGTTATCAAATTTTTTTTTAACGCAATAAGGCAACAGAATCAAATATTTGAAAAAGTTATATTTTGTACATTAAATTTTATTTAATGAATAACTTATATAAATAAATATTCATCTATTTAATTGTAAATAATAATTAAATTAAAATTAATAAAACATATCTAGGTAATTTCATAATGAGCAATATTATTACAAAAGCCATATATCTAATAGTATCATAAAGCTAAAATTCCAAAATAAAAAAATCTAAATAATTTACAGAACAAAAAAATTTTTGGCATTGTACATTCATGTCTTGTAGAATAGTATTCATTTTGTAAACTATGACAGTTTCCGGCCCTTCGTTACGGGACATCCTGCAAAAACACAATAAATCAATAAAGAAAATCCGATACAAGCAGATAAATCGGCTTACTGCAAACTGAGCAATGCTTTTCATCTGTACCATCGCCGCATCCATCGCGTCCAGAACAGGCGATGGCACTTGATCTACACCGACCATTTCCACACCTTAACGGACAATATTCGGACAAGCGTCTTCGAGCTCGTCCGCGACAAATGTGCGCCGGTTCATCGCTGCCATCGCTGCACCCAATAATGGCATTGCAGAACTCGTACTCCGGTAAACATTTCCCATCGGCACACTGGAAGGTGTCGGATGGACAGCCGCGTTTGCCGGCCGCCTGGCAATCGGCCTCGTCTTCGCCAGAAGGGCAATCTTTGACGCCATCACAGCGGCTAGCGCGTGACACACACCTTCCGGACGATTTGCATCGGAATGCCTCATTCGGACACTTGTTTCGCTTGCAGTCCTCGTCAGATCCGTCCGTGCAGTCCTTCCGGCCGTCGCATACAAAGAACCAACTGATGCACGTACCAGTACTTCGACACTGCCAGGCAAAAATCAACAACAATTATGCTAAATGGTATAGTTAATGGATAATAAAGTAGTTGATGATATGCTAACGGCGTCGATAAATCACATCACATGTCTAATTTGCAAAAATACAGGAAATACTAATGTTCTACCACCCACAACTTGACAATTTCAATTCATTTGAAAATATTATATGCTAAATCGACTTGAACGTTTTCACGTTAATCGTATTTGAGCATGAAATGTTGTACCATCGTCGTCACCATTGCCATTATTCATATTTTACCTTGTTTGTAATAAACAGAAAAAAATACTAGCCTTGATAATTGTAATGTGTCAGAAATTAATTTTATAATTGAATTGGTGAAAGATTACTAAATTCAATTTAACGCATGTTTAGTCCTACATTAAATATATAAGACGTAATATAAAATGTAATTTATTGTTAAGTAGGAAAAATAAGTTTATAGCAAAAAATTTATAGCTAGTTTAAACATGTACTAATATATAAAATCGTATTATTGTAAATAATTAGTTTCAGTATATAAATTGTATTTAAATATCAAGTTCGATTTGATTTTTTTATTCATTAAAGAAGCTTTGCAATAGTTGTACTTAATAAGGTATTACTTATATGGTACTTATACTGGTTATTAATGAAATCAATTTAATATAAAAACTGTGTGCCTTTTTTTATATAAAAATAAGTTAGTATGTAACATGCACATACATATTCATGATGCTTATTATCAGAAACATCATAAACTATAAATTGACACAAAAACACTTATTGCGGAATAAGTCCCATTAATCATTAATTGATGGAACATTATAAAGTAAACTTTATATAAAAAGTTCGTTCTATTTTAATAAATACTATACTCTATTCAGATAGGGAAGAAAAATCGTCTATCTTGAATTATGACGTTTTTCAAAATAATCCAATAATTGTATACATTTGCCACAATGCTCCACCTTCTAACCTTACTTTCGACCAATAAAATTTAAAAAATTACATCACGTGGAAGCTGACTAATCATAACCTATTTCTTCCCTAAATGAATAGACCTTAGTATATTCAAGGCTGGATAATTTCCTTTATTTTTCGAAATAAATTCACGATAAACTAAATTTCTGAACGAAAATTTACCTGGAAAGTTCCTGCAATACAGCCTCTTCTGCGTGCCGAGCACGCTTTCGTACTGTTCGATTGGATCATACAATCACAAACACCATCCACACATTTGGAATATGGATCTGCCGCCTTACATTGCAAATCGGTAACACAAGGCAATCCCAAACTGACTGCTTCATCGGCATTCTCAATTCTTGTCCGTATTCCAGTGGTTGTTGGTGGAAAACCTTGGAAAAACTGTATAAATATTCAACAACAAACGGTTTTCCATCACCACTTACTGGTCGTAACAGATGACAACACAATTTGTGGGCCAACTGTGGATGATGGCTCCATAACTGTGGTCCTTCCGGACGCAATTGTGACACCATCTAATGGGGCTGCAGTGACAATATCGTTTGGCGATGGTTGTGGGGTGGTTTTCCTCGTTTTCACTGTTTGCTTTTCCAAAATACTTGTTGTACTCGGAGTGTTATTGTTCGCATTCACTTTAATAACATTCGAATCGATTTCGTTGTCTTGTTGGGAATGTGTAGTTGTTGTTGCTGGTGGTTTCGATGTTGTTTGGAATGCTGAACGTACACAAGAATCGCCCAATTGACGAAACGGTGCATTGCATTGGCAGCGTCCAAATAAATTCGGAATCAAGAAGTCACAGTGGCTATCCGCCGTCCAAAGTCGACAATGGGCATTACTGTAGCACACATTCCCCGGTCTGGCAGCTGTAAATGCGTTTTCGAGTGACAAAAAGAACGAATAAAAGTGGAAATGGACAATACGGTGCAGTTTTATGGTTGTTTTCGGTATTCCACGGCACATAGAATTACTTTTAAAATATTCACGTTACACAATATATGAATATAAAATAACATATGCGGTTGCAGCTTTATGAATTTATTATTTTATGCACCTATGTGTGAGTAGTGTAGGTTGTGGTGTTTATGAATTCATAAGAAAATAATTTCCATTGTACTTACATACTTTTCGTTCATACAAAATTAATTATTATATTGCAATATACGGCAGTCTAGTATTTTGAAAAAGTATTATTATATTCGCGGTTGGATATTGTAACGGAGTATAATGTATTTAATTTACACTTGTATACTATCGATTGTTTGTAGTTTGTTTCGTCAATTCTTCTATTAGTTACGTAGATGGTAGATGAATACATTGTTTACACTAGCAAGAAAATATACTATTTTCGAGAACAATTGGCTTATACATTGTCTTTTTAATGGTATATTTTTCGATGAATCATTTTTATGGTACAACAACTTAAGTGGAAAAGAAAACGAAAGTGGAAAAGAGAGTATCAATTATTGAAAAAAAATTTTTCTATATAAAATGTATTTAATAACTCTTGCATGATATATCTTATATATGTGTTATTTTCTTCTCTCATCTTTAATATGATTTGTTATTATCGATACAGTTAATCAGGTTTCCTATTAGACAAATTTTTAATTCCAGTTATGGATGTTGTTAGAATTCTTATTGCTCTGCACAAAATCATTTTTTTTCCTAGAAACAAAATATCTAGCCATTTATAAAGTAAAAATTAACGGTATTACTAACGTCTTTACAACATGTAATTGGACACTGATATAAGTGATAGATATATTCTTGAAAACGAAGAAAAAAATTACAGTTTACGTTTAATATTTTTGCATATTATACAATAAAGAAATGGTACGAGTCGTCGATTCAAATAATAATTTCTTAATTAACTCAATAGGAAATAAATTTAATTTATTTAAATTACTTGTTGGTATATTTATAGCCGCTCTTTGATGTATTATAACCACCAGGAACTGAAGAAAAACTGTACAAAATATTTCAGATTTCTGATAAATAAACTAAAATTATTGTTATTATTTTTACGACTCCGTTACATAAGAAAACGAGCCTAGCGCTTTATTTTGCCGACAAAACAGCCATTAAATTTAAACAGCAAAACATTTTTCACATTTCTACAAAATGTCGTAAATTAATTAAGTTTAGCATACCTACTTTTAATACAAATTAGTTTGATATAATATTAAATTAACGATGTTGATAAATGTTTGCCGCTAAATTATACCTTACAGCTGTTGAAGTTAGCATTATAAAAACATTCTTTAAATTGCGTTAGAGAAGAAATAGTTAAGTAAAAGTGTGTGGTTTTGATATAACTACTGTTTTGCTCTATATTATTTTACCATCATTATGAAATGTAAAAATCAAATGGAAAATTATGGTAGTAGTATAATAATACCATAGGGTCGTCCATCAAATGCTTCTGGTGAGGTTGTTGGACCCTATATGTGTGTGTGTACGCATATCTTCATTTTTCTTCTTCCAAATATGCAGCAATGCAATTACCTTTATACGTATTCGTGAAGCCATCATCTAAGGTTTGGCTGTACTTGTTACTTTAACAAGAATATGTTAACGTTTTTATTACATAATCAACAAGAGGCTGTTTAAGTTAATGGGATGACCACACTAGCCAATCAATTTTCTTATGATAGTTATTTCTAGTAGAAACGCGATGCATCCTTACTATTATAATATTGTTACTCAATAAGAATTTAATTATTTTTCGTTTGTTAGAAAAATAATCACCGTTAGAATTTGTAATACATGCAAGCGGAATTTTAAATATTGTTCTGTTATACATATATTAAATATATATATGTATGCGACAGTAATAAATAAATTATATTTTCCATTTTCTTGCATAAACATTAGCTGTGCTAAGGTGAGAAAATTAGACAATTAATAATGTTGTTGTATAACGTAGAAAAATGAAACTGTATTTGTGTTAAATTATTCATTTCACTAACTTAATACTCATATAACTTGTAAGTATTTTTGAATATAAATTAGCTTTTGAATAAATTTTTTATTTGTTTGAAATGGGTGCATACAAGTACAGTAAACGTATAATTATTATCGCTTCTAATTACAATTTTATATTAAAAATGTTCATATCTAGGAATAATAATGTATGAAGAATAAAGACATTACTTCAGTATTGAGTTATTATAATATCAAGAGATGTATTTGTTATTCAGATGTCGATTAACTATTTATTTTCACATTAGTACATAATTCATTTAATACATAGAATGTAATGCAAGTTTCTAACAATTTAATATAATAGATTGAATAGAACACGAAAAGTACCATAAAGATTTACTACATCCGAAGTAGGATTACTTTTTCTAAATGTTTAACTGTAAATTATTTATATACAATATGATATTTTTCCTTAATTACCTTATTTATATAATGATTGATAGTACTGGTTACCAGTTTCTATTAGAAAATCATTTCACACAATAAAATAGTGCATGATTCAAGCTGTAATTTACTTTTTTTCACTTGATTTCATGTGTATTTCAAATCAAATGATATGTGAACGTTCAATTCGTTAAACAGTTATTTTCTTATTGTCTTTTTCACTTAAAATTTCAACTGAAATGCTAGTCACATTTCGTTAGATTTTTTTTAATTCTCGTAAATATAATTCTCAAACGAACATTTGAAAGAATTCAATTGAATTTAAATGATTCATTAGTGAATCAAAATATAACGTTTTATTGGCGCTTCTGAAACGAATCTCTAAATTTGTTAATGTATTAGAGAAAAAATACCATTGTAAAAAACACCAGCTGATATAAAACTGTACAAAGACTTCATATATAATATTTTTACCACATGCGAGACACAATAGAAAGAAGCAAAAAACCTTCCATTGCATTAATTAAATAACTGTACAACAATGATTGTGTGAGCTTGGTAGAATATAAAAGAATATACTCACGTCCAAGACAAGTGTGTTTCCGGAATTGCAGGAAACCATCGACGCAACGACACGCACCATCCAGACAACTACTGTTTGCAACTTTCAATGAACATTGTTCATGCACCAAACAATCGTAGCCTAGTAAAGTGGCTGTAATAATAAAAAGTAACAAAATTGAAAACTGAAATTGCACTGCCATTTAATTAACATGATTATTGAAATTGAATGTAAACTTATATATTATTTAAATACAGTTAATGTATACCCATTTAAATGACTTATTACAAGCATGGGAACAGAAACTTTAATCCATTTCTTGGCTCATATTTTATTATTATTATCATAAACTTATGGTTAGAGTGCGGTAAAGAATTGTATGGTTTATGGATCTGTTTTTAGTGTTAAATTGTTGCCATTTCTATTTTTATTAAGAAAATCGTTCAATGTCACTTTATTGAGGAAAAAAATCAATTAATACTCACATTGCAGACATGCAGTCTGATTCACTCTGGCATAAAATGGTTGACATGTACAACGTCCACGATGACATATAGACCCAGAGATGTCTTCTCTGCATTCCCAGTCGCTGTTGCATTCATCGCCCAGCATATGACCAACAGACGCCTGAATGCACACCTGTAATATCCACATTATTACCGGTTTATTGCATTTTTGTCGCCAACATTTCAATGGGTACAGTTACAGGTGTATAGTTTTCGGAAATGACCGTGATTTTTCATCAATAAAACCTAATATGTTGGACAAATAATTGAAATGTACACTTGAGACGAGTGTAAGAAAGCGGTCACTGACGTCTGACCCGATGTGATAAATATTGGTGCATAAAATATACCAGCAAACAGCTTCAAAGGCACCGTAAAACCCTATATATGCATTTATATAAAATAGTAGCCATATAAATCGATGGAATCAATTGACAAGCTTCCGAAAGCGAAAATTAAAAATGACTTTCCAGAGTATACTTCCTTAATAATTTATCACTACCGAGGAATTTTTGCCTTTAGCAACCGCCGCCAATCAAATTTTCCTTTTAACAACATTTTCTAACGATATTCTCGTATTTTTTACTATAGAAAAAGTGAAGATATATTCATATCTTACACCCAACGTATTTATAATTGCAAAATTTTATGGTCTCTCTCACTAATTCAGTATTTATAATAATATATCGTATGTAATAATAATAATCATATTATAATAATGGTATATATGGGTACAGAGTTAATGCATCCACACAAATAGACATGTAATTACTTTGAAACACAACTGAAGCACAACAATCTTTACACAAATATCAGAATATATACTGAATAAAAGCTCGTGTGCAGATAGTTAGAGTGTTTTATTTTTATTCATAAATTTTCACTAACAGATTTTCTGTAGGATACGGAAATATTGATGTTTTAAGTATACCATCCGTGTCATTCCATGAACCCAATCAGCTTCGGACCATTACACGTGGGAGACCTGGATGGAATACCATATCTGGGTATGGAAATAGATTCTTTCGCTATTGGCAAAATGATCGCTTTTACCGTTTTTCATTTTTCTATTTATGCAATATAATACAATGATAAAATATGATGGCAGTCATAAAATGGATTAGTTTTGTTTTAAAATCAAACCAATGCTGAAGCAACCAAGAAAAGCAAACACAATGAAATAATTACGTTTGTAATATTTCATCATAATAGTTATTATATATATTTATATAGCTGGAAGTCAATCTGTGTATGAGTTAATGTATTTATTATGTATTAATGCAAATTTTGCATTTTTTATTGAATTTCAATAACTTATCAACGAATAAAAGTATTACTAATCAATTAATCCATGCATATATAAAGTCTATTTTAATCATACAGTAATCAACAGCATTTTATTTTATTTATATAAAATGCATTATTACTAATAGAATTTCTATAAGTGTACAAGAAATTTAATTAAAATCGCAAAATCTTATTATTGACTTAAATGTTTATGAACTCATTTTCTTTTATATTACTGTCATTCGTTATCTAATTGTTGAAAGTTAAATAAACTTGTCAATGACCATCATGAAAATCAGACCATAATAATATAACGAAAGGTGTTACTTTCATTTCATCAATAATGATAATTGATTTTATCTTTTAAATGAATCTATGAACATGAACGTATTATAAATTTTTCTATGAGTCACAAATTCACAATTAAATAAATTCTTCTTTATTTATATTTTATTCTGTTGAACATGCAGTTGAACTACTTTTTATTCTATAAATGGACAATAAAATCTTGAAAAATATTATATATGTATGTGGTTATTCAAAGCAAGTTCTCGTGCAAAAGCACATTACCATAATTTTCTTGAGAGATACTTAAAATTGTACTCAACATTCTTCTAACTGGTAAATCAGCATGAAGAAAACAACTCCACAAGTTGATACGTCACGTTGACATTGTTTACACAAAGTAAATATATATATTTACTTTAATTGCAATTAAATTATAACTTTTTTCCTTTGGCCAATATGTCGAACTTAATCGTAAAATAATTGGCCACAAATTCGGGGACGAATTTTTATGCGGAAGCATAATACTGATGTATTATTGTGATTTATGTCTCCTTTTTATTACTGAGATCTAAGTGATTATTAACTAGTGAAGAAATATTACAGCAAACAGGTTGTTCTGATAGTTGTGTAGGTTTCAATCCGCTATCTTAAACGGAACACTTATATATGGTGTGTACAAGAAAAAGAATTCACTATAAACACGCAAAGGAGTGAAAACTGCTCTTAAAACAGGGAAAACATTAATTAGATTGAAACTGAAATTATTGTTTCTTCAATTTGTAGTTAAATCAATTATTCAAGAATGAAAATTTAACATTAAATTGTGTGTTAATTTTCTGCATGTTTTCAAATTCGTTACGTCTTATACACGAATAACTGCACATTTTATTTTTGCAAATTATTAACACAGTTTTCTTACCAGCAGGTTCTATTTATTATAGATTGCTTGCTAATAAATTAAATAAATACTGATTTAGTCATCGAAGTTACTGACTTATAGCCAAAATTTGTTAAATCTATTCTACGAATATTTGATGCTATAAAGATACGTTAAAACGCCAATGGTTAATTTAAGTTAAAGTTAATTAAAGAACAAATTAAATTAACTACAGTGTTTAATAAAAATTAGTGTTTTTTCGAATATGGTCAAAATTTTTCATTTTGTTATACTACATTAACTAAAAAATACAATAGATACTTTGAAAGAATTTAATATTGTTTCACCAAATAATCAGGAACAAAAATAGAAAAATTTTCGAAAATTATTTAATTTCTTTCATTAAATTAAATGATTGGTTTTTAATTTCTTATTAAGGACCTTCTAATAACGCCAAAAATACGCGTGGTTTTTCATTTCAAGATACAGTATTCAGAAAAATCGCTTTTGAATTTTTCAAAATTTTCAGTTTTTTGAGAATTTTTGGGTCGAAAATTTAAATTTTGCAAGTAAGGCCGTGTTTGGTATTGTTTCTTATTAATTTGGGCATTAGTATGTCAAATCTGTTAACAGATTTTAATTTGGAGTTGTAGTTTTTGAAAAAATTGCATTTGAAAATTTTTTGCTAAAAAATTTTTAAACTCTCGTAGAAAATTTTCTTGTCACAGTTGTTCTTTGATGCTATACACGATTATTAACACATCCATAGACTTTAAAATACATTTATTAAATTTAAAATATTTATCACAGGAGAAAAGCGCTTATCCAAATTGAAAAATTTTAAATGGCCATATCTCTTAAACTAATGAATGAATTTTAACAAATTTTCAGCAGAATATTTTCCCAATATTCCTGTATCAATTACTTTTTATTAGAAGTTTTTAGCTATACTAACTCCCTTTACAGAATTAAATTTGGACTAGTAATTTTTTCAGAATCGTCATTTAAAAAATTTTAATTTTAACTAAATTTTTTAACTTTTAAATGGTCATACATTTTTTAATAATAAATGGATCGTAATGAGACTTTGTTATTATATTATCAAATCATAACTTTATAAGCTTCTCATAGAAAATATAGTATATATGTTCTATTAAAAAAAATATTCAAAAATTTTAGGATAGCACGCTATATGGTATGCTATGTAAATTGTTTATAAAATATTTATAACGAAAAATGAAAATAACTTTAAGTAACTGTTATATTTGCATGAAAATAGCTGTAAAATTCGTAAAACCAATGAATTTATGTATACAATTATCGTTCATGAAACATGAAAAAATGTAGATATATTTATGTATATACGAAAGTACGAAACATTGTGCATTTATTGATCTGTAATATTGAATAAATGGTGTGTCTATTGAAGTGTTTAAAAGGAATCGATTTTCTATACTGAAGATGACTGATGGTCAATCATTCAGAAAATCAAATCAGTGCAGCGGAAACGCTGAATTCATAATTATTATATTCATTTGTGATTTCGATGACTTATGAACAGAATTGCATAGAGAGAGAATTGCATTATTCAGCAAACAACTGTCGTGTTATACGAAAATCGAGCTCGATTTCACCACATTTGGTCACTAGGGAAACATTTCTGGATTTTATGATGAGGGTGGTAAATTAACCACCTAATTAGGCGATTAAATTTAAACAATTCCATATAAACTGCAAATTACTTTTGTGTTTGAGAAAATTTTTTTATTTATACTGTAGTAAAAATATAGTTTGTAATCTTATAATAATTGGCCAAAAATGCTTAAAAATATCATACGTTTACTGTAATATTGAATAAGACTGTAACTGAGAAAGAGTTTTATATTTCACAACAACAATCCGTTATAAAAGCATCTAGTTCTATTGTTCCCACATGATGATTATGATTTTAATGTATTTTTAACAATAAATACATTTAAACGTGAAACCGTTCCTTGTAATAGTCCGATTTCCAAGTACTATAAATAATTTTATATTAATGGAAAAGAAATTCCATGCAATTGGAATAGCAGAGCTTGGTAGATTATAGAAAAGGGGGAAGATTTCATAAAATTAAATCCACAGCCACTTTTACGGATGAATAAACGCGAAAATAATTAGCTTAGATTGTTCTTCATCGCTTATAAAAGATGTGGGGGTGATGCTGAAGAAATTGATATAAATATGTCTAACGTAAATTGCACTTTAATTTCTCTCTCGTAAAATTTTCTCTTGAAGGACTTTTTTTGTATATAGCCAAATGAAAAATTCATCAAGTTGAAGAAAATGGATATTAGTTGCGATTGTTGTCTGATGGGGGATGATGAGATGAGTAAGTATGCGTAATAGTAAATATTTGTAGGATAAATGCCAACCCCAACATCCCTGAAACTGGTGTGATTTGCGATGATTTAGGGTTGCTTTGTCCTCAACACGAGGGTCTCTAAGCTACCAAATAAAATTAACACACCAAACAACCCATCGCACATAGAAAATAAATAAACCATAATAATAAAATCTTTCTGATCTAATTTATATTCAAATATTAATTTTATTATTTAAATAGCGATAAAACGTTTGTGGTATTCTAAATATTACACAAGCCATATATAAGGAAGACCTTTTTGAAAAATTGTAACGTTTCAAGTGTCATAAATAATGAAAATTATCTCTTTGGCGGTTTTTGATATGCTTTAACAATTACTAGTAAGCGCTAAGAATTTCTCGTACAATATTACAGGTTTAAAACAGCATACCTATTGAAAAAATAGCAGTAAACAGTTTTGTTAAACGAAAATTATTCAAAAAGCATTAAAATTGTGATCTACTGTGTGGGTCAATCGAACACTTACACAAATAATTGAAAATCTTTCGTGCGTACAAAATGTTATTTCATTTGAATGAATGAAATTGTAATAGTGAAATACATTTTTTAGTACCAATATAAATATTTCACGTTATATATTGGATTAAATCTATTGATTTATCAATCGAGCGTATAATTTGTCACATTGAAAAAAAATTCTTACCAAAAACATGAACGATATGACAAGTTTTCCACTATTCTTCATTTTTATTAAGGAACTATGAAAATGTCACCAAAATTGTCTTACACTACAAAGCCAAACACAGTGTTCGTCCCATTTATGTTCCCTTTTGGGAAAATTTAGTTTCGCGTGTTCGCAAATGCGTGCTGAGCGCGTTCTTCGTCGTCGTCGTGTTGTTGCTGTTGTTGTTGTTGATGTTGTACTGATGAAATGTGCGCGGTGAATGATTTTCTAAAGAAGATGTTACTCGAGAGGACCCCACGATGATGTCGTCCCTCTATATTGTGTGCCAGGATATTCTTCGTCCTTATTGGACGTCTGGTATACACACTTTTCGGGTACAACATTGCAATTGAATTTGAAACAGATCGATATTTAGCATCATCTGAATTTGAGTCGCGATTATATGTACAATTTTACTGTTTACGTTATAATATACGCACCCATACACAGTGAACCTTTGTATGGATGCTGTCGCAGACGTAAATAATCATCAGCAATGTAATAACTATTATTTGCAAGGTCGCAAACATTGCAGGCAAATGCACTTGATGCACAAAATTGCAAGGCTTCATCAAAAGCCGCAAATTTCGCAATTTCAATTTACAACTTATTTACTATAGAGAGACGATGGTTTTTGTTTAATTTCCCTTTTATTCATCCACCATCACGCACACAATAAGTCAATGATTCATTTGAACCCTCGTACATTTTCTGGTTAACTAACTGCATAATTTAGTAAATTAAGAAAATGTCAAAGTTTTTTTAAATGTTCATCAAAGTGCGTATACAAGATGGTGAAATATATATGGTCGGATGATGGTAACATGTTAAGGCCATTTTAATAATTAGCTCGACCATTTTCAACCCTACTGAAAGTTGAATGCTCCTAATTTATTTAGTGTTTTTTGCGTTCGTGGAAAATGTGTTAGTGAAAGGTGGTCTATTTTGGAAAATTGTTACTGTTTTCAGTAAAACCAAGTCATTAGCCACACATAATTGCGTTTTATTTACAGTAAAATGTATAAATATTGTTATTTTATTAGAAATTTTATGTACAATACAATGAAATTGTTGATGATGAGCCAATTTAACTTTCCTCTCTGCAATAATGCATAAATAATAAAATATCTTTTGTGCGATTAGAGTATTTTTTTATTATGACCAAAGATGATAGTGACCCTAATTGTATCAACCTCATTCTTTGATAAAAATTTTTTATTATTAAACTGGGTTTTAATACCAAGTCATTTTTCCTGTTCTGCATTAATATTTTTTCTATTTAAATAAGATCTTGTATAATTTAAATGAACATTTCCGTTTATTTTTCTTCATTTCTCTCACATTGGCATGTACATATACATAATTTGTTCTTATTATGCAATCTTAAACGCATACATAGGAACTTTTTATTATTTTTCTTAATGTGAAAACTTTACTTGAAAGCACGATTTTCATTTATAGTACAATGATTACAATGAACTTATAATACTGGCACTATAAAAGATGTAAGTAATAAAATTGTTGAAAATATGATGTGAAATTTTTTATCTTTTCAAAAGTTTTCAACACAACTCGTTCAACATTAAACCAGTTCTTTTTTATCTATGTAATCCATATCGTAAACTTATGTTTTCGCGAAAATGTTGCTTTTTTGCTTAAATTAATAAACCAAAGTTTAAAATAATAAACATAAACTCGTTGAGATTTGATCAACGTTTGACCATTAAAAATGTACGATTTTCCGGATTATTGGGTAAAATTCTTATGAAATATGCTAATGTGCTTTTATTTGCCATAAATAATTTGTAAATTTTTAGTGACGCAATGACATTCATTGAATATATTATGTAGGTATAAATACCTACATTTTATACCCAAATGGATGATATAGCAGTAAATATTCACTCAGCAGTCAGCCATATAAATAAAACATACATGAGAATAGACAACAGTTAACCATATAATATAATATTGTAATATATATACAAAAGCGTTGAAAAAACTTGGTAGAGGACTATGTAACTGCTTTTGTCTCATATTTGAATGTTTGATGTTTCATACTTAAACAGAATTACTAACGAATTTAACACTTCAAAAACGCAACAATAAAATATTCGTATAATTTGTTAAGTGATTTGAGCTTTATAATGATGTAACTCAATCAAACATTCAAAATATTTAATATCGTGAGAATAATTTATTATAATTCAATGATTCCATGCATTTTTGATCAGAAATGGAAAACTTATATACATGTTATGTATGTATAATAAATACAATTGTAAGCAGAAGAGAACGAGAACTGCTTCAAAGAATTCAAAGATAATCAAAAGTGATTGTTTTCAGTTTGAAGTAATGGATTAATATAATAATATTGTTCTGTAACGTGTTATACGTGTATGGGAAAATGGCAGCATTAATTATAGTATAATTTCCGCAATAAAACCGTGTAATTAATAATACTGTCTTCTATGTAAAGAAAAAGTAAAATTGCTAGATAGTATATACGCAATTTTTAATTAACTCTTGTGAATTTATCTGTACTTTTATTTATCTAATCAATTTTACGATGGTCACAAGAAATTTAAAAATTATTCGTGTATTTTTGATACAATCACAAAACAATTCACTGCAATAAACTATTTTCAAAATTTATTCAAAAACGATAAACGAGATTTAAATTTCTATTGCTGATAAAAAAGATTTAAAATATTAAAGTATATTTCGCGCTTTTTTTGTAAACTTTTTTTCAAATATTGTAGTTTCTAATTAGTTGGCATCCAACATTACACGTACCTGTTAGAACACTTGCATAACACATATAATGATGAATGCTATGCAATTACTATACAATACACCTGCTATAATAGTTGCATAGCGACTGCACACCTTTGACTGTTCGTTGATTACTCTTTGTTGCACCGATTTCTTCACCTCCACGTTAAGATTATGTAATTTTACTCAGGTGGGCATAAACGAAACGAGAGTATCCATAAAATTTTCAGATATAAGCCAATTTTTAATATTGTGTTAATTTATAATCTAATAAAATTGTAAGGATTTTTAACAAACTCAATTCATTCTATAATTGATAAAAGATACTTAACATTTTTGAGAACAGGGCTGTTCTGTATACAAGTAACGGCCATTTTCTTCTTCAGTGCATGCCGCAAAGTCGGCCAAAAAACTCAGTATAATTACGAATAATTCAGTCTAATTTAAACAAAGCGTATTTGCTATAACATGGCATCAATAGTTGTAGCACGTGCTTTAACACCAGGTAAATGTTCTCTATATAATTCGCAAAAAGTATCCGTGTTAGAGGTTAATTTTTTCAGCTGTTCACCGCAGCTTAAGACACCTAATACAGAAGAGAACTTTATCGAAAGTTCACAACTACAGCCGCACGTTACAAATAATCTTCCCCAACTATAATCAAAAACGGTTTTATGCTGAAAAGAAGGTTTTCGAAAGAAATAAGCCACATTGTAACGTGGGCACGATAGGCCATGTAGATCATGGTAAAACAACTCTAACTGCAGCCATAACAAAAGTTTTGGCTGACAAAAAACTAGCCGAGGCAAAGAAGTATACGGAAATCGATAATGCGCCCGAGGAGAAGGCCAGAGGAATTACAATTAACGTGGCACATATCGAATATCAGACAGATGCCAGACATTACGGCCACACCGACTGTCCTGGCCACGCGGATTACATTAAAAACATGATCACCGGCGCCGCCCAGATGGACGGCGCTATTATGGTCGTCGCTGCCACTGACGGCGTCATGCCACAAACGCGCGAACATTTACTGCTCGCCAAACAGAT
Source organism: Oryzaephilus surinamensis (assembly GCA_004796505.1). Classification (NCBI taxonomy): domain Eukaryota; kingdom Metazoa; phylum Arthropoda; class Insecta; order Coleoptera; family Silvanidae; genus Oryzaephilus; species Oryzaephilus surinamensis. Next base: position 24,219 of record SSSI01010326.1, read on the forward strand.
CGGTGTGCAACATCTGGTCGTCTTCATCAACAAAGTGGACGCTGCCGACAAGGAAATGGTCGAATTAGTCGAAATGGAGATCAGGGAACTGCTGACAGAGATGGGTTTCGACGGTGAAAATGTGCCAATTGTCAGTGGATCAGCTTTGTGTGCATTAGAAGGCAAAAATCCTGAAATCGGATCGGAAGCCGTAATAAAATTACTGAACGAAATCGACAATTACATTCCAACGCCGGAACGTGAATTTGATAAGCCGTTTTTGTTGCCTGTGGAACACACGTACTCAATTCCTGGCCGTGGAACGGTGGTGACTGGCCGTTTGGAACGTGGCACACTGAAAAAAGGCGCCGAGTGCGAGTTTGTCGGGTACAATAAGGTAATGAAGAGTACAATTACGGGTATTGAAATGTTTCATCAAATATTAGAGGAAGCAAGAGCTGGAGATCAACTGGGTGCCTTGGTTCGGGGTGTGAAAAGGGACGATGTTCGACGAGGTGGTTTCAATTAAAGGCAAAATTATTCCAATATTTGATTTACTGCCAATTGCAGGTATGGTGATGGCCAAACCGGGCACAGTGAAGAGTCACGATCACATCGAATCGCAGGTGTATATTTTAACGAAAGAAGAAGGCGGCAAAAATCGCCCCTTCACGTCTTTCATGCAATTGCAAATGTTCTGCAGAACGTGGGACTGTGCAGCACAAGTTACGGTTCCTGACAAAGAAATGGTGATGCCAGGCGAAGATTCCAAGTAAAATTTGTATGCGATTAATTTATGGTGTGATTTAAACGGTTTGTTTTAGAATTATTCTGAAAATGTTCCGACCAATGGTGCTGGAAAATGGACAACGGTTCACTTTACGTGACGGAAATCACACACTGGGCACTGGTGTTGTAACAAACGTTTTGAAAACGTTGACAGACGGCGAAAGACAACAGTTACTTGAAGGCAAAAAGGCTAGAGAAAAACGGCTACAACAAGCTAAATAAAATGTTTTACAATTAGATTTAAAACTAGTTTTTTATTTTACAATTATCGATACATTTAACAGTTTAAAATCATGTTTGTTTCAGTTCAATGGAAAATACATTAACGTGTTATAAATATAAGTTTTGCGGATAATTTCCATTTAAAATTAAGTGGCATTTTGTACAGTCTTTAACCAAATAAATGGCCATTCTGTTTAAAAACTTGTTTTTAATTCATATCCATCTATCGTTTCATAAACTGAATAAATAAAAACGAATTTTAAATTTGAAAAATGATTTTATTCTTTTCAGTACTTGCATTAATTTAAAACAATTAGGCAACATGCTAACAGAAGTTCTCTCACATTATTCTTAAAAAATTTATACAATCATACATTCATTGTTTTACACAAAATACTTAAAAAAAATTAAAGAAAAAATAGATGAATCCAACTTTTGTTCAGAAGAACGAAACGTTTACTGATATATAAAAAAATATGTTTTTTTTATTAATCCGACCTACTCAACAGGTCTTATGTGACATGATTTATGCTTGTATTATCTAATTATTATTATTTTTTAACAGTTAGTCTTTTGAGTAAAAAGAATCGTGTTAACACACATTTACAAATCTTCCTCATCTTCTGGCAAAGCAGTTTCTTGAGCCTCTTTAAGATCTTTTTCGATTTGTTGTTGCCAATGTGGGTCCATTTGTACTTCTGGCGGTACCAAAGCGGGCATGGCAACGAATTCTAAGTTTGGATCTCCGATCAGTTTTCGGGCGAGCCAAAGGAATGGTTTTTCGAAATTGTAATTCGATTTGGCAGAAATATCATAATACTGCAACCAACAATACAAAGTAAACACAAAATATAATTATTAAAAAACTCGTACCTGTAAATTCTTCTTTCTGTGGAAAACGATACTTTTAGCTTTCACTTTCCTGTCTTTAATATCGACTTTGTTGCCACATAAGACAATTGGTATATTTTCGCATACACGCACCAAATCTCGGTGCCAGTTTGGTACATTTTTGTATGTTACTCTCGACGTGACATCAAACATAATAATGGCACATTGTCCCTGAATGTAATACCCGTCTCGCAAACCGCCAAATTTCTCCTGGCCAGCCGTGTCCCATACATTAAATCGGATGGCACCGCGATTTGTATGGAACACTAATGGGTGCACTTCGACGCCAAGTGTTGCCACATATTTCTTTTCAAATTCGCCGGTTAAATGCCGTTTTACGAATGTTGTCTTTCCTGTACCACCGTCACCAACTAAAACACATTTGAATGTGGGCATCTCTTGTTCCTGGGCCATTGTTTGTAATCACTTGTTGGTCAACTAAAAGCCAAAATACGATCATTTGTAGTGGAACATTCCAGCAAACGGATAATTATGCTGTTTAATAATGCAATATTCAAATAATGTCACAATTGTGGCAAATCATTACACGATAATTTTGATTATTTGAATTGAGTGGAAGCACGTTTCACAGATTTTTAATTTTCGAGTTAAATGGCGCTATGAAAACGTATCATAGGAATTTGATATTGTCATACCGACTTTGCAAATATTTTCCAATGTTAATAATAACATCTATGCAAAAATAATCGTCGTAGTGGATAGCTTGGAACAAATAAAATTTACCTTGTTAATAAAAACACTTAATAAATATCGATGGAACAGAAAATCACTGATTACTCTGGCGTACTTCTAAAGTCGTTAGAGATCACAATGGCGTTCCCTCGTAGTGACCGGGTGACGACACTTACCAACAGAACAACTCAAAACAACAACACAATTTATACCCGTTCGGGCGCACAAATTTTCGCAAAAAATCCAAAAACAATTTCTGTATGACTAAATTTCAAAATACTGTTGTAGTTTTTTTATAATTAATAGTTTTTCGTGCAAATTAAGACATGACGTCACGTATACACCTGACGTCACGGACGCAAGCGCGCTGATTTGGTGGCACTGCAGACCTCTGTTATCGATTTTCGGCCTTATTGGTGGTTGGGTGTTCGTAGGCCAGAAATTATTCCGGAGTTTGTAGTTTTAGGTGCCGTGTATATGTGTTAAAAAACACACAAATTATTTTGAATGGGACTAATTTATAAAACTAAACTTGTTTGTGGTGTGTGATTAAAGTTGGTACAAGATGACAAAAGATAGATTAGCTGCTCTAGTTGCTGTACGTATAATATTTAACGTTTTTTCTACTCTATGCCGTCTATCGTGTCCGATTTCAGTTTTGCGATAAAAATCGTTCAATTAGTACGATATTTCAACAATAAATTGCAATATAATAGAATTTTATTCATATTTCAACATTATCAAGTTAGTTAGCGATTCGCAATTGCTTTTGGGGCCCAAGTTTTAACTGTAAACTGTTGCTGGAAATAAAAATCTCCTACATACAATTAGGTTAGGGCTGAAATTAAATTAGTAGTGACACAGAGAAGCCCCACCCCTTCTATTACGCTACTTTATTGTGGCTGTTTTGTTTAATTTACAGAAAAAACTATAAAATTTTATGTGTCGAATAATTTTTTGGGGGTTTCGATTTTAGGCCCAAAGTGACGACGATGATGTGGGGCCGGATGATGTTGCCGTTAATGTGGAGGGACGTGATGGCTTTATGGATGCATTTTTTGGAGAGGTCAGTATGAGAATTAATTATTTCTAATGAATAAACAACGATCTATTGTTAAATAATAGAACCGATGTTATTACATCACTATTCTTAAGAATTTTTACCATAAAAGTGCGACCATGTAGGCGCGATAAGTTAATTAAGTTTGTTTTTTGTTTTCATGGGCTTTTAGGTGGAAGAAATACGGGATATGATAGACAAGATTCAAGCAAATGTGGAGGAAGTTAAGAAAAAACACAGTTCTATTCTGTCGGCCCCCCAAAGTGATGAAAGTGAGTCAGTTTTTTTCTATTTAATTATAGAAAACTGTATTATTTTTACTTAATTAGACAATGCTATCGTCGTTAATCATAATTGCTTTGAATGATTCATTCAAAATTATTGACTTATCTACCTTGTTTTGAAAAAAAACAATATCATTTATTTAAATTTGTCATGAGAGAGAGAGATTAACGGATAATTCCTGCTTCCATCTGTATATATAATTCGTTAAAAGATAAAATTAAAAGATTTTTGTCAACCTGTTGATATATTTCGTATTATTTTTAAATTTCAACTGATTTCCTATCAATAATATCAGCACTTGATCATATTTGTATACGTATATATCTTGAAATAAACTGTTTAATTACGTTTTAGTTACAAAAATTAAACATAAACGCTTTCAATTGTTAAATAAATTTAATCATGGTTTAATTCCATCACGAATTGTAGAAAATTTATGCATATAATCGGTTTTCCTTAAATTCAATTTGATTTAAATTGCTTTTTCACCTCAGTTTGCATTGATGCTGTCGTCTATTTAGTTTCATCGAACATCTGTGTGTATGGATATTCAAAATGAAATTTTCTTAAATCGGGGAAAACGCAGTATATTAGGAAATTTCATATATTAAATGGAAAGGGAGCTTTTTTCACTTAAACGATTGTTAAGCCCGGCTTTATCTTAACGGGTTTTGTGGGACTAAAAGCTGTTGAATTCGGCATATACCTTTTGGAAGATAAGGAAGAGATTGTGGCTGTGTGGAGGAAGTCTTGCCAGTGTGTTAAATAATATTAATTTTCCCCATATATAGTTCTCTAAACGCATTGTCGTGACTGATTAATACCGTTAGGGGGGAAAACTCGTATAACTTTCAGTGAAATGGGAAAGAAAAGGATGTATATTTTAAAATAAATATATTTCACGTTGTGTAAATTCAACCCTTTTAGTTGTCCAACATTTTTACTAGCCTATGACCTTGTCGGAAAAGTTATTTATTGGATTTTGTATTATATATACGAATTTTTCATAACCCATTTTGGAGACAAATATGAAATTTTGCTTGTAAAATATGCAGAATATTATTGATTACAAAATAAAAACCTGTACAGAAATTGTATTTTAAAATGAATTCCACATCTTGTTTAATTTCCCATCACGGAAAATTTATTTTTTATGGTAATTGTTTTATAGGAAACTGATTAATTCCAGTGGAATACTAAATTTGTGGGCTTTATCTGCTTTGTAATGGTTTAAAGTTAATTAAAAATTTATTAATTTTAATACAATATATCTTGAAATTCATTAGTATACAGGGTTTCGACAAAATAAAAATGTACAAGGTTATTTTTGATAATATTTATCTACAGTTCTTTATTTTTATGCAATTTTAAAATTATAATTTGTTGTTTTATTTATACTATCAAGGTTTTATATAAGATTTATGATTTAAGTATAAAGTTTTTTCAATTTTTACATCATTTCCATAAATTGTAACTAAATAATATAAACCGTTGAATGCAGATGGTTTTCATTTAAATTTAATAGAGAAAATGAGATTATCTTTCAAGTGTTCATTTTTTTATTAACTGAAAGAAAATAATCTATAACTTTGCTGGACAGTTTTTTATTCATTTTTTTGCTCATAATGCTGTAATATAATATTTCAATTATTATTTTATCGATACGTCATAAAAATCCAAATCTATAAAGATTTTTTAAAATAATTTGGCGTTGTTTCAAGTAAAAATAATGTTATTAATAAATTAGTTTATAAATGGGTAGCATAAAAGCATAATAATGTGCAATAAATGTGAAAGATATAAAGTCTCTGTGAAAAATTCGATTTCACTAGCTTTTTTTTTAAAGAAATTTTTATATAAAATAATTATTTTCACGGTTTGATTATTTCAAATTGTATTATTTATGTGTGAGTCACAAAATTGCAACAATCAAACATTCAACAAAACGGATATTCTGTTGAAAACAGAAAAAAATGCATCTATATTGCAAATAAATATGGAAAAGTATATTAAACGTGTTAAAATATTTTATTTCACTTGGTGTAAAATTTAAGATGGTATTTTTAATGTAAAAAGGAAAATATGAACAATTTTATTTTGTTATTTTTCAAATAATTTTCCCGTTTCCACACTATTATATATATATGTTATTAAGTTTGAAAGTGTCAGCTACCATATAATAACTAATAAATTCTGTCATATACACATATATTGCAGTTTTATTCACATTTGCACACACAGAATTATATGGAAATACAGAAAATTATAACATCACAAACAACATTCGTGTTTAATTATCAAATATCACGCTCAATTAATATAATACTAGTTCTATATTGTCTAATTATGATTGTTCTATCAATTTGTACTATTTTTTTCACATTGATTCGTCATGAAAGCTTCTTTGATTCAATTCACATGAATTTCTTTTGCTTTTTATCTGTCTGTTGCATGTTTTACAACTCGGTGTGATAATAAGATAGATAATAGACGTATAAAGTTGTTGTGATTTTACATTTTATTCGTCTTAAGTTGTTTTTTAATAAATTTCTACCCCCTGGAATAAAACTTCTCAAGGGAGAATATGAAAACAAATGTTTAAATTACAATATGCTGGTATATTGTTGTTCTTTTTTTCTACTTTTGCTTTTTAACAAACAACACAAAGTTGAAAGTGTGTACTTACATTAAAATTGTATAAAAAAATTTTGAAAATGTGTTAATGTTTTATCCATTATGTTCAATAACACATATTTGATCATTACTAAATGGAAATATTATCGATTACCACAATTAACTTAAAAAATACAAGCATATAGCTACTAGAACTAAGTATTTTATCAATATTATTTTATTTTTGATGGTTTTATTATATACCAGCTAAATGTACGTATAAATAATGATTTTTTTTCTTCAATATGCCTAAAAATACCACAGAATTATTTTATGAATGAAATATTAGATGTATAGTTTTGTTAAATCATAAAAGTTATGCCTAATTTACATGCAAATTGGAAATTAAATTAAATAAAGAAATTCCAGACGTGATTCTCGTAAAATCATATCGGATTTAATGTTCTATTTCGAGTGTATTATAAGAAATTTTATACTAATACTTAATTTTTAATCCGTTTTTTCTTCTCTAGTAAAAGAAAAATAATTTGTGAATATTTTTGTAATGAAGCTTTGGAAAAGCTCCTAAAGATGGTTAAAATATTTGCTTAAGAACTAAATTTATGAGACAAAATTGTCGGCAAGTCCACTAAATATGATATTAAAATGAAGAAATGCGTAAAGATAGTAATAATAATAATACCATAACGTACATATACCATCTAGTTATACATATATTCATGACCCCATTTCGGAAAACGTCCCTGGTGGGTTAAACTTAATCCATTTTATAAAATAATTGGATTAGCAAATACTTGGAGTGTTTTCATTGAACACACAAAGAATTGATGATAATTATTATGATTAATAAAATGAAAACCATATCAATTATATTCCCATGGTAGTTTTATTAAAAGGCCATTTTATTCCATTTAAAAAATGATGTATGTGTGCTTAAGTTTTGGCATTTTCGGATGCATTAAAGCTAATATAAAATATTTAAATAGGGTTAAAACATCGTTTCACATGTAGGTATATATGAGAAATGTATACAGAAGTGAATTTTTCAACTTGCCAAATATCGATCGCATTCTTTTTCATATATATACAACAAGGGTTAGCTTTTATCCGTGATGTAATCTTTTTTTCCACTTGAAATTTGCTTATACAAATAATCTTGTTCAGAAAATTGAAATGCACTTTTCTTACAAAAAAAGAAATATAATATAAAATGTGTCACCTTTTTAATGATTTTTATTACCGTACATGTTTATGGGTGTTATTTTCTGCAATTTGTGCTAATTTAAAAGTATATTTGAAAAAAATTTGCGTGACTCGATGACAGATTTTAATCTTGTGAATTTTTCACGATTCACGCACAGTTTTATATTATAAATTCATATTTTTTTACAGTGTATATAAACAAAAACTTTAAATATTGTTTAAAAATATCATTTTACGTAAAATTTTATTTATACGTCAACACACCCACCGATTAACCCCCTAAAATACCTTTACAGAAACAATGTTTGGCCACTTGAATATTTAAATTAAATCCAGTGTGATTCGAGCGATTAATTTGAAATTTAACGGTAAAGTCCTTGTGTACAGTAACTTCTGTACTAACTAAAACCCAATCAAACGATTAACTATATATGTATATGTTTAATACTCTTCTCTAAAACCATATTCCCAAGTGTTTTAAGCAAATATAGTGGGTGTAGTACCATAACAGTTGTATTTTATTACAAAGTCATCGTCTAGGCAAAGCTTTGTCATGATCTTGTCATCCCCCAGCCATTAAGCTTATTGAAACAACATGATTTATATTTGCAAAGAAAACTTGTATTTATACAGGATGCTCCAGAGTAACGTGGTAATATTTTAAGAAAAAAAGTTCATATAAACACTTGTTCGAAATCGCTTGGTTTTTGAGATACAGGGTGTTAAAGTTTTATGAAAAAACAAGATTTTACATATATATTTAAGGAAATAGTTAGAGATATTAAAATTAAATTTCATACAAAACTATTATTTATTAGGCCATATACATTTGTACCAAATGTAAAAGAAAATCACCGCCTTCAACAATAAATTTTAATGATAGGGGTGAAACACACCGTTGGAACTTTTTGTTTTTGCCTGTTAATGTATAATTTAAAAGATCTTATTTAATGGGAAATTTAATAAGGAAACTTTTGTGTCTCTTGAAATTTTTCGTTCAAATGAGTCGTTTTTGAGAAAAATGCGAAAAACTCGAGGAAAAACTTAACACGTGTCGTTAGCAAATCGAATTTCAGATATATGGTAATTTTTGAATTGTTTTTAAAATACCTCGGAAGTTAATTTTCTTGTGTGAACTAAACGTAGTACAAAAGCATAAATTAAATGAAGGATTATTCTACAAAAAAACAAAAATGTCATATTTGGGGGCGGTCAGTTATACAACTTTAACAGTGTACTTCAAAAACCAAACGATTTCGGACAAGTGTTTATATGAACTTTTTTTCTTAAAAAGGAACTCAAGAATAACCCGATAAAATATTGCCACGCTATTTTGGAACCCCCTGTATGCTATGTATTCAAATTTTGTTATATAGAAAGTGGTTTTTTGCAACGTTTCAACAGGTTGAATGTGTAACTTTAAAATATACGCATTTTTTGTTTCATTGATAAAATACAGACGGTTTTTTTTTTGTTTAATTTGTTATGCACAAGATAAAACTACCTATACGAAAATCATTGATTTTTTTTCATTGTGATGCGGGCTAAAAAAAGTAATGTCAATAACAAGATAATATTAATTGATAATAGAAAAAATAGTCAAATAAGCATTTTCATCAGTCAAAATAAAAGCATATCACCTGGTTTATATAATAAGCCTCGGAAAACTAATGTAGGTGTCATATTTACGTCATCTTAACTGAGGATTTGAATTAATAAATGGGGCCTAAATTAATTTGCTCGGTACATTTAGAAGTTACACAGTGGTGGTTTTGTGAATTTGCCAAAATTTGAATTATTTTAACTGTTTGTCTACCAACCATTGTTAAATATATTCTTGTTACGTGTTATCTTCACATTGTAACAATATATAGGGTTGTAAAAAGAGTCAATTTGGATAAAGTGTAACATGTGTTATTGAATTTTATAATAAAAAAGAACCACAAGAAAACCTGATAAATATTTTATTATTTTAAAAAGGTTTTACAATACTTTGAAATATTTTTCAACTACGACCGTATGAAATGATGAAAAAAAATTATATTAAGCACGATTTACCATGAAACACACTTTCTAACCCTAGCATATAATAATATCCCAGTGAATAATAAATTTGTTGTCCCAAATGTACCATTACCATTTGGAAAATGTAAAATAAAGTTTTCTTGCATAATGGCCACTGTGTTATATACTTTCATGAATTTAAAATAATACATACATATATGTACATTCAGTGAAATAACTTGAAATTAGTTTGTAATTTTTTTAAATGTCACATTTAGAAAAAAGCTCCACATAAATTAACTTGAATGTTTCAAGAGTGTGTATTATAATTTTGTGTTTTATCTTTTTTTGTATAATAAGATCCTCAAAATGTCTCAATAGATTGACCATTCAGAAATATTATTATTAGTTGAACGATACAAGAGACCGAAACGAAAAGTTTTTCGTCTCTAACACAAGATCAATACAAAATAATATGGTTGTGTCGTGCTGGTGGAAAAGGCGGATTGAAGACTTTGCTTTTGCGTCTTCAACATTTGGTCGACTTTTCACTTGCATCTATATACACAATGCAAACTTGCCAATATAAACGTCTTTCTGCCATTGAAATTTCAATTGCACACTAACAAGAACTCAAGTGGAAAAACAAAAACCCTTCTCTAATTAGCAATCAAGTTGAAATTTGAAAAGCTGATGCTTTATTAGAGAGAAGAGAGTTTCTGTCTAAAATAGTTAATAATTATTTACTATTATAAATTAGGAAAATTTGTTGAAATACTTGTTGAATATAATTTTTGAAATTTATAGTTAAATAATAAAAACGTTATTTTTTTAGATGTGTTAATGATGGCTTCAATAACACACGCCCATCATCGATACATCGATCATTTTCGAAATAATTCATTTCAATTAAGTGACGTTAGTTGGATGGCTTGTAATCCTGAGTAGACAGGTGAAAAGCCTCTTTGATCCACACCTATGTGGCCTCCTGAAAATAGTTTAATACCCTCAGTCAACCACCACCACCAACCACCACCATCTGAATCATCATCATGTGCAGTTTTTCACACCGTATATATTAGCCCTAAGACATCCCTACACATCAACGTCCATAAAACATGAAAAGTGCTTTTCTCTCAAGCTATTTTAATATTAGAAAAGAGATCGTATTATTTTTGTTATAATAAAATGAAATGTAATTGGAAAACTAGAACAAATCTAGTCTGGAAATTGAAAATCATTTTGAATTTACAAAATTTTGCTCTTCTTACTTAACTGAATATCCAATAAATAGCAAGTAAACATTTTTAATTTTATATACAGTATAAATTTACGTCAGCAGTAATGCAGATTTTCCATGTATCCAAATTAAAGCTGAGCTTTAGCCTTTTTTAATGCAAATTAACTTACTTAAACGTACTAAATATTATATACATAATTATATAAATTGCAAATTTGCTTCTAATATGCAATATTCAAACTTAAACTCATTATATATACGTAAATAGGAAAACTGGGATTGATTTGACCAAAATGGAACAAACCACATGTTATAATTAGATTCCTTTCCTAAACTAGGTACTATGCGAGTATATTCCCTGAACGATTGTGTTAATCAAACTTTTCCTCTACAACATTTTTGTTTGTAAACCAACATAGCGGAAATTAAATACTGTACGTTGCACATTAATTTAAAAATTGCGAGAAGAAAAAAATGCAAATATGTCCATAAACTGTTTTAAACAGCTGAAATTTTTAGCAAATATATATTTAGAAAGAGTTGAATGTTGGAAAATAAGGCAAAATGAATTATTTAAGGGTGAGAAAGAAATGACACGACTAGAATAAGATCGAAACACACATATTCTAACGTCATATAGTCACAATTTCCCAGTGGCAATTTTGGCTGGAATCCAAGATGCCTACTAAAAGGTCCTTTGGCCGTTTTTCTACAAGAGTTATACACACCCTCTACATATTTGATGTCATAAAAACATCTCTTTTACAAAAGTGTCAGCATTTCGTTTTGTGTATATAGAGAAAATAGTACTGGATTTTTATAATTCTTACACATTTAACGAGTTTTTGAATTTTTTTAAAAGCTTTATTTAACTTTTTAAATAGAGATTTTGTTGTGATGATAAACATGCATCATCACTAATCTCATAAATCACAAATACTAATATATCAGGTAATAAATCTCTTTGAATAAAAAATTGTAAGCTATAATAATGTTGGAAGCATAAATTTTGCAAGAATATCCTTCTTGTTTCCTTCAATATTTTTTTATACGTAAATTTGTGAATTTAAAAATTTCGCTCTATTATTCGGAACAGTCATTTTTTACGGTTGTTGTTCATTTCTTTCCTCAACACTCACTATATAATGCGGTCCACCATAAAATTGAACTTTTCGTGCGTACAGAAGGCACAAAAAAAGGGAACAGAAGGGATCATGCCAGCCATCGTTTCGGGGTGAAAATGTGTGTGTTGGAGATATATTTCTGTTATTCGGCACACCATTTTTCACTTGAAGAATGTCTAGCCTTTTTTCACGTAAAACTACACTGTTGTTTGTGCTTTTATTTTTCTGTATACACAATAGTTTTTATTGTGAAAGTTTTTGATACGGATTTTTCATTAAAATTGAAAAAAAGATATGAAATTATTAGATTTTCCAAACTGGTTCAAACAATTGTAAGAGAT
>SSSI01010327.1:0-12244 GCA_004796505.1 Oryzaephilus surinamensis
TTACATTCTCTCGAATAATAAAACACGAATGCATGCAGATATCCCCGTCTCGATGATGGTGTCCCATGGGATACACTATGTGTGTGGGAATTGATTTAATTAAAAGTAAAACTCCCTGACTATTTGGAACACATATAAGGTGTTAAGTTTGGTACTAGAATAATAAATTTAATCCTTTTTCAGCAGGGGGGTGGAAAAGTTTTATAAATATGCATATAGGCTTTTTTTAAAATAAGAACAAGAGAAAGTTGAATTATAAATAAAATAGTAATTTTATCTTTATTACTAGAACTGTGTGTTTGTTTGTTTTTTTTATATAATAAATTTGTAATGTGCATGATATTGTGACCATTTAAATGTTTTACTATGGATTTCCATATAAAATGGTGCTTATATGTTGGATTGGCACGTATTTTGCATTCAAACAAACAATAAACTCAAATATATACTCTATATTAAGCTAGTATTTATGTTATTGTTATATACATATACATAATATATATAGCTGTGTTTTAATTATTTAAATAAATTTCGTTTATTTGAAAAGTGTTTGGAAAAAGTTGCTCATCTCGACATAATTTTGTCACATTTGACGAGTTTTATTGATTTTTTTTTTCAACAAAACTGGAAATGAGTTTGTTGATGAAATTTATTGAATATCATGGTCGAATAATTAGTATATTTGATTGTAAATTTTCAGTAGTTGTTAATTTATTATATATGAATAATCCAATGTCTATTAATATTTATAAATGAATTGATACATATTGAAATTTGCGTTGAGATATTTGCAAATTTTGTAATTTGCATAATTTTATTATACAATTAATAATTAGTGTACTTTTCATTATATAATATATTAATGTCTTCTTTTCAACAATTTTTGTACGTTTTTTTTAATGTAGGTCATATTTTGAATATAAAAAAACGTTATTGTTTCAAATAAGTATAAAGACCATGTTGTAAATTTTGTTTATAACAATAGACAATGTTTTTTTCTTTATTAACCTTAACATGATATTTTTCTATGAGAAATATCTAGTATTTCCTTATAAATAGTAATTTTTATTGTTTTTCTTTTATTAAATTAAAGATTTTCCAAACAAACAAAACGGACACAAAAAAAAAATTAATTTACTTTATAAAAATGAACAGATTTTGTGTTTGTTTTTTGTTTGCATTTCATGTAATTAAAAATTTTTCAAGACAGTTAATAATTTTGTTTGTTTAGCATGCATATACAAATTTTTTTTCATAAATTTTTTTTCATACTAAACTGTTGTTGGCAATATTTGCAAATTAAATGGGAAATGATTAACAAACATATTGTACATGTTTCGATGATCATATGAATAATTTCGAATTTGTAATTTGTATTTTACAGGTGTATGAGTGAATAAACATAAAAAAATTATCATAGTATTGTTTCGTTTATTGAAAATTATTAATATATTGGTTTTACGGTCTATTAAATGGATTTTACATATTATAATTTAATTTATGTACTTACCAATAAATAAATAAATTGAAAAATTTATTAGAAATATCGTCCTTAATTGTGACATTTTTATAGATTTTCTTTTTTTTTTAATGGAAATCACTTGAAATTAACATTATTACACTTGTAACACTTTAATTACAAATTTGTACACATTGTAATGTTGTTATTGTTGAAGACTTGAATGTAATACCATCACCAACAGTTCTACATGTAATAAGAATATCCGTATATGGATTTCTTTGAAAGTTTTTAAACCTCCCCATACTTTTCCCCACTAGTTTTTTTTTTAAAAAGCCTCTATTTTGCATTAAATTTTCTTAATCAATTTCGATCAATGTCAATTTTGTTAACAAGGATACAATTACTAAATATCTACGTTGGTTTGCTTAAAAAAAAAAGAGAAAATGATGGTATTTGATGAGGAAGAATATTGTTACCTTCACAAGGACGTTACAGAAATTATAAAAATTGTTTTGTTATATAAAAATCGTTTATAAAAGAAATTTTGTTTGGAAAAAAGAATTCATTTGGTAATTAAATGTTTATTTAGTAATTTTTTTTTGTTCCAGGTGAGTACAACTTTAATTTTTGCAAATTAATTGCTATTAAGGTAAGCTGTCTTTTATTGTAAGTTTTTTTTTTTAATTGTCTAATTAAATTTTGTTGGTAAAGTGCGATTTCAATGACTTAAAAATTATAATTTGGTAAATAAATTAAACTCTGTGTACGACTTTCTCACATCAAATTTAAATTAACAAAATTTTGTTATATATTAAACTTGTTTTTTAATGTACAAAACAAGAAAAAATGATAAAAATTATATAATAAAAGGTGAAAGGACAAAATTTGAAAAATTGATATAAAAATTTTCGATTTATTTTAAAAAAATTGAAACATTTCCCATACTTTGTCTAATTAAAATTTGAATTGTATAATTATATATATTAAAAAAAAATTGTGTGTTTTTAATCTGTCTTCTTTTTCAAGTTTCACTTTCCAATTTTGTTTTTGTTGAAAAAAATAATTATTACATTACCATGTTTTATCACATCAATTAACAATGAGTAACACAACAAAACACAAACAAACAATAATTTATTGTTAGATCATACATTTTAATTACAATTTTATTTTATATTGTTTAACAAAAGGAAATATAATGATAAATATATAACATATAATATACGCACGCAAAATTGTTACAAAATTTTCTCATATTTGATAATATGACAAATTTTCTTAATAATAAAGGAAAAACAATTAAAAATTTATAAATAGTTGGAAAAATAAATATATGGGTGTTGATAAAAAATAATTAATACAACCTTGTTTTGTTGCAAATCAAGTAAATGTTACTAAATATTTTTTTATCTAATCCTACATGAATTTTCTAATTTATTCAATAATTGAGATTTTATTAAAAAAAAAAATTGTAGTTAAAAAGGAAGCTTATTTCGTAGTTTAATCAATTAAAATTAGTGCACATTTAAAAAAAGTTTTCACTTTTTCATCATTTGTTATAATTATATTTATTAGACAATTTGATTATATAAATAAATTTTTACACACTTATTGAATTTAATTTAAATATTCTATAGTGTTGATGTTACATTTTAACAACAAAAAAAAAAAAAAAAAAAGTGAAAATTGTGTTACGCTCCAATTGTACAAAATTCTTTTTTCATCTTTAATATTTATGTGTTTTTTTCTTCATTGATTTGTTTCTCAATTTTGTAATTTATTTTTGGTAAATTTTAAAGAAAATATATAATATCGACCCAATTTGTACACAACATTGAACACGAATTATTTAAAAAAAATATATAAAATTATCAATTGAAAATGATTATTATTATTTATTAATTATTAAATATAAAATGTAGTTAGAAATTGTTTAAAGAAAATTACTATAATTATTTGTAAAATATTTACCTATATGTATTTTGAAAAGGAGGAAAGAAAGGTATTATTATAAGATGGCCATATAATTTTTATTACTCGTTAAATAGTGAAATTTATATTTATTTTCGATTTTTGTCTTCCTTTTACTATTATACATAATTAATTATTGAATTGATTCCAATTTTTTTTATTACAACATCCTATACACTTATAATTTGTCCCACAATTGAAAGTAATTTAAATTGAATTGAAATAAATTAATTCACAAATTGAAAAGATCACAATCATGATTGTATATTCATTTTTCTGCACGAATGAAAGTTGAATTTTTGTTAAAAAAATAAAAATGAATTAAAACACGTTCAATACAAATTATGAAAAAATAAAACGATTCAATTGATATACATACATATATTTGCAAAAAAAAACAATAAGAAACGTTTTAAATATCGACACGAAAAACCGTCTTTCGTTTTCTGTTATTGCAGCATTTCAGTTGTAATTTTTTTTCAAGTTCCTGAATCCTTTCACTACAAAACCACGTGAAGAAAACCTTTTCCTTTGTGTTGTATTTTACAACCTTTAACCTACATTATTGTATTTCTTATTTTGAAATGAATTTTTGTGGAAAAAAACACACGAATCTCTGGATTTAAATTTCTTATTGTAATATTAAATGCTTCATATAACATTTGTGCATTAAATAATGTAATTTCAAAATACGTTAATAAAATCATTAAAAAAACAACTTAGAACTGGTTCATTCTAAGGTTATATATAGATTTCATAAAATTATAACGATTGCACTTAATAGACCTCATATAAGAAATTGTGATTGCATTAACATCAAAATAATTTGCATATTTATTTATAAAATGTGGAACAGATGTTTAGAAAAAAAAAACTGTTTTAAACTATTACAGCAGATGAAAATCGTTTATGATTTATTTGTAATTAAAAATGTTGTCAAATTCGTTATTAAACGTGTTTTTTTTACCTTCAAGGTACGTAGGAAGTAAAAGGATTTGAAAGAAGAAATAAAATTTTGCTCTAGTTTTGTCATATATATTCATAAAATAGAAATGTGTTATTTTTTTTCAAGTTTCTATATTAATGCATGAATAATTAGAAGATCTTTTATATGTGTATACATATAGAAAGTGTCTATAAAATTATGAAATTACTTAAAATTGATACGATTGAAAAACATGTCTATATAATTTTATAATGTTGTTTAAGTTAATTTTAACTAAAATGTAGTTAGACATGTTATAACATAGGATATAAATTTGCAATTAAAATATTCTGTATATTTATAATATAATATCGTAAAAGTGCATCATATATAATGTTTTAGCATTTATTAACTAATAATTGCACATTTCTGTTGATAATTCCGAAAGGATTTTCTCATACATATATGCAATTTAATATTTTGTGTGTATGTGTATATTATTTTTAATTTTATTTCAACTAATTATAAAGTTTTACTATAGAAATTACATACATATATACAAGTTCAATTTTATACAGTTTACAAAAGAGGTGATTTTCTGTTTATATATCTACTTATATATCACTAACCACACACAAATCATTTTGTTAGTAATTCCTAGCTTAGGTAATTACTAAATCACAAACAGATCAAGTTTAAATTTGCTATTCTAAATTGTATTTGTTGAGTTGATATTAGAAAATTGGTTTTCAAACTTTGTATATACCGGAAGGAAAATTATATTGGTTGAAAATATTTTTTTTCTTAATGAAAATAATTTTAAAATTTTAAATATAAATTTTATTATTTATATTTCTTCACAAAATTTTGCAATTTTTCTTCAATTCTGCGTTCAACACGTGTTTGTTTCCATAGCAACGACAAACGTGTCCATAGCAACAGATATACAACGTGTTTGTTTCCATTGTAACGCATACTATCTCGTATTTATTTGTTTTGATAGAAACGTCTATATTTTGGTATCCATAGCAACGTGTTTATTTCCATAGTAACGTTCACATTTTAAACTTTCTTATTATTTTTAAATAGAAATGTATGTAGTTTTGTTTTTCATTTGATTTATTTTAATTTGTAAATCATAAAATTTTCATTAAAAATTAACAAATTGTTTTAATTATGTATACATTTGACATTAAATACAATTAATAATTCGACCAACTTGTTGCTAAAATGAATAATGTATAGAAATAGCATATAATACGGATTTCCAAATAAATCGTATCAATTTTGAATTGAAAACGTGCGTTCGAGATTTTCAAAATATTAAAAAAAAACTGTACATTTGTATATGTACTAGTATAGGTTGTTAATTTTGTATAGAAAATGTGTGACCAAAATGTAATTATGAAATTTTGTTTCAAATATGTGAAAATTTTTGGGGGTGGTATTATAATATTTGTTTGTATGATTGGTTTGAGGGATTGATATATACATATATGTATCAAGTATATGAACAACGTGCCGTGAATATAATCATTATTATTACTATATTTATATATATGTGCGAATTGTATGCAATGGACCAACAAAGATGTATGGATGATGATGTTGTGATGACAAAATTCGATATTCGTAAATTTTCTCGTATAATTTCCCTTGAGTCGTCAAGTTTAATATAACAACTGCGACGATTCGTCATTATTTTATTATGTGATCTACTATTTTATTACTATTCTAACGCCACTTTTTTTTACAAAACATTGGATATTTGATTGTATTATAAAAAAAATTGTAATTTAGGTTAGTTTCTATGAAAATATTTGTAAAATGCATCAGGCAACAATAAAGATAACGTAACGTCCTATGCACTCCTTTTTTTTTAAAGAAATTAAGCTCTTTTGTTACACCATGCGTTAATTAATTAATTCATATATTTATAATGTTAATTGAAATTGATTTCTAATTTCTTAAGATAGGCAACCAGGAATTGTTTAAACAAATTAAATGATTTTCAATTTATTTGTGTAATGAATCATACAAACTGATATTAATCTATTATTGTTATTTGTTTGTGAATTGAAATGGAAAAAATTTTTAGTCCTTCAGGGAAAAATCTACCATGGCCTACATTTTAATCAATCACTTATTAATTTTTTAACTACCGTTTTATTATTTATGTATATAATAGTAAATTATTATTTATTAACTCAAGAGCTTATATTATATTAAAAAATAATTTATAATACAAAAAAATTTCTTAAAAAATAATCTAAAACTGCTATTTAATCATTTTAAAACTTTACAAGAAAAATAAAAGTGTATGAAACATGGAATAATTTTGTACTTGTTATTTTTGAAAGCACAATTTTTATTTATTTCCGTTCATCATTGAAAATATCTTCTAATAATTGTTTTGTTATGGTCCGATGTGGTCTTGCTGGGTCCAATTTTGGCCTACCATACAATCTACTATTAATAACATACAATCTAAAAAATGAAAAAACAAAATTTTGAAATGGAAATGAAATATATTTTCAATTTATGTATACTTTGTGCTTAAATCACATCTAACATTAAACCACCAATCACATACGAAAACGGCTTGACTAAATTGTGTACCATTTGGACATAAAAATGTCGTTTGTCTACCATCCAAATCGCAATAATGCCAACTTTGGCATCTAGTTTCTGGATCAGCATAAAAACCGGGATATTGTTGTTCGTCACAATAGAAATTCGTATATGGTACTTGTCCTAATACTGGATAATCAGTACCAGGACGTCCTGGTATCGATTTACCCAATTCCAAATATTCAATAACGGATGGACTTAAAAATCCTGGTGGTACATAATTGGCATTCAATTGATTGTTGCGTTCATCGACTTGTTCATCATCGAAATCAACATCATTTTCGATTTCCTGTTGTTGTTGTTGTTGTTGGGTGGATGATGGTGGTGGTGGTGGGGCACGTGGTCTTTTCGATCTTGTTTTCTGTTCAAAACCATCTGAAATACAATAAATTTGATAAAAAATACTGTTAGGGTCGATAAAATCGATTTTTGAACAAAAGGGTAGTTAAAATCATACTTTAACCACAAGGATGGATAAAATACAGTTATATTTAACAGTACTGAGTTAAACTGAGATTGAATAATATGTTTATAAACGGGTGAAAGTTTCTTTAACCTCTTTCTATATATTTAATTTTTTTTTACTGTCACTTTTTTCTCGTTCGTATTAATTTAATTGAAATGATTATGTATTAATTTTTGTTAACAATTGTTTTTATAAAATTGATACTATACTCGTATAATGTTTTTAAATATATTTGTAATAACATGTTTACCTTGAACTGTAAATGATCAATTTTTATATAATTTTTTCCCTCTTCTTACTATTATTAAAGTTGAGAAATTACGAATAGGTGTGTTTTACCTTCGTTTAGAAAATTATATTTGTGTTAATTTTATATTGTTTCCTTGTCATTTTTTTTTTTAAGTTTAAGGAAATTTGATGCAATTTCATCTTCAGTTTTAATCGTTTTGTTTATAAATTTTTCAACAAGTTTACCTTGTATATTAATTATTAATTGTCTGGTTTTTCGTTAAAATATAATAAAATGTTTTGATGAGTAAAACTTGAAAACAGTTTTTTTTTTCAATGCAAATTTCTAAAATGAAAACAATTCAACGAATTGATTTCATAATCAAATTTGACGAAATTAATTGATTAAACAAAAAAAAATCGTTTACTGAATTTATAATCAACAATTTTATAAGGTCCTACTAAAGTTTTGTAATTGAAAATAGTGTGAAATGTTTTAAAATGTCATTAAAACTGTTTAAAAGTATGACATAAAATCGATTACAATAAGTAGTATAATTTATCATACACGTTCCTTCTTTGCACTGTTTTTTTTTATTCATTTTAAATCGTAATTGTGTAATTGTAGTTTTGTCACAATAATAATGAATGCAAATTGGCTACTTTTGTATACAAAACATTATTTATAAATTTAAAACAATGTTACACATATTACAAAATTTAATTACCAACGATGAATGACTAATAATAAATATAAAATATACTAATTTATGTAAAAATTGTATTAATAAATTGTGTCAGTCAAGGATTTATTGTTTTTTATATTTTCAAATAAAATACATAATCGATTTATAAGATCTTTATTATTGAATGAAATAGTCATGGTCGTCTTATAAATAAATCATACAATTTTTTTTCCTCATTTTGAACATCTGCGTTTTTTTAATTGTCTGAAATTACAATTTTATACCATTTTGAATCAAGGTTTTATCGAAAAAAGGTTTACCATCAGAATTCTACGGCGATTTGCTTTTTTTTGAATAATATTGTCACAATAGAAAAATAATGAACTTTAGAAAATTAGGCCAACTTTTATTTATTGCTTGTATATATTGTCAATTTTCTCTATAATTTTTTTTGCAAATAAATCATAATTAAAAGTCGATTTATTTCTAAATTTATATTAATTTTATTTTTCTTTCAATATATTTAGTGTGAATGAACTTTTCAGCGTATAGAAAATGGATGTGTGTATAAGAAGACAACTTTCAAATAGTATTTTTTTTTTCTCTTCAGAGAAGAGAATATACCTTCTCTATTTTACTCAATTTAATGAAAGTTATCGTAACAACGAATAATGTAATAATAAAATAATTACATGCACTTTTTTCATATGTACACATTAAATAAATACAATACAGTTGCATATATTTATATAATAAATTAAGTTTCATTCATTGATTTTTTTTATTTGTTGTTTTAAAAAAAACATTTTAAAGGTAATTTCATTTAGATCATGATAAAATTTATATAGGATAAGGCTAACTAGGTTTAATTTTATTCAAATTGCAAGTTGACATTTTTTTTTTTTATCTAAATTTTATTGTGTTTAAATTTTTTGTTTTCACAATCAGTTTTCTTAAATAATTACATAAGGATTGAGACAACATGAATAATCTTAATAATTAGAAATTCTGTAAATTTTAAAAAACTTCTCAACGTGTTTAACTTTTAATTAAATAAAATGTATATGGTATTTACGAGAAAGTAAGTAAATGTGTGTTTTTTGAAAAAAATCGGAAAATATTCAGAGTAAATTGAATAGTACAAGATAATTTATTGTTAAAATACCAAAATCATAAACTAATATCGTTTCGAAACATTAATTCTATGGAATTTCATTTTTCCTTATTGTATTTAATTATAATTATTATTGTTTTCGACCCTGACCTGTTATGAATTTTGTGAAAAAATTGTACATACTTGAAAATTAACTAAAAACTACATCATTGTCTGTGTATAATTAAAATTTGATTAGTTAATTAATTTTTGTACAGTAATTGCAATTAGTAATTATCTAACAGATATTTTTACAAAATAAAATCAAAAAAATGTCAAAAGTCAAATGAATTGAGTGAAAATTTCTTTAGAAACTTACCAGTTATAATTAAATAATATCCTAATAATATTATCACAGTTTTTAATAAGTATTGTTCGTAATACATTATCGTTAGATTAAAGATAAAACTGTAAATAACACAATTATTTAATAAACATTTCGTACAACGTAAACTGTGTATAGTTTAATTTAATTAAAAGCGAAATTGATTTATAAAATGCAAAAGAAACAAGAAAATTTATTAATTTCTTAACAACAACTTATATGTTTGTATACTAAAAGATTTCATATAATAAAATATAAGAGAGATCCCACCTTGTTTCCCACCTAAAAAAAAGCGAAATGTTTGCTACCTTCATTGAAACGACCAACAATTATTATTATTATAAATAATAATATTAAATAAATTGATATAAAATGAAATGATTTAATAAAATCCATACAGTTAATCACATTTATTAAAATACCGTTTTGTTTAAATTCAACAACACACAAATATGGTATTATTGTATAATGAAAACTTTTTCACACATGATTTGATATAATCAAAAAAAAATATTATATGTACATATTTAATAGAAAATTGTAACTGTATTATAAACGATAGGGAAATTTGTGGTACGCCCCAATGAATATAAATTGTTTGTACATATTTTAAAATTGGATTAAAAAAAAATTTTGATGCACATATATACGAATATGTATATTTAATCGTGTTTCCAATTTAATTTTGTTTTTTTTTTCTACAGAAAGTCAAGAGACTATCCGATTCAAAAATGGTATCAAATGTGGAAATGGAGATTTCTCAATATTTTCTAAAGTTGTCGAATAAAATTCAAACAATTGAAGAAAATTTACTGAAAGAAGTACAATCATTGGAAAAGAATAGTGTCGGTTTAGGACGTATAAATACAACATTAAATACATCGATAAATAATATACAAAAATTGTTGAATTATTCGGAGAAAGCTTGCACGAAAAAATACAATTTGAAGAAATTATTGGAACATTTACGTGAAATCGATTCAATACCAGCACATTTAATAACAGCCGATGGTAGTGCAGAACCAATCAGGTAATTTTCTTTTATATATTTGTTGGTTTGTTGTCAAAAATTTTGTATTTTTTTTTTTGAAGGTTTATTAAGAATTTCGATTTCGCACAATTGGATCAATTGTCGATAGAATTTGAAGAAAGTCAAGAATTCAAATTAGTCACCAGTTCGGAATTACCTGAAGATTATGTAGAACCATTATTGTTGGCTAGTGAAGATAGTGAGGATAGTGTCTCGTTGAAAAATGAAGAAATTCCATTTACAATTCATAAACAAACGAAAAATAAAAAATCATCACCAAGTTCATTGTCAACAATTAAAAAATCGTACTTAAATGTCGATTATGAACGTGTAATTGTTACACATATTAAATCAATTGATTGTATTTATTTGCAATTACATAAAGATCAATCGAAAATTAGACAAATTGATAATCATGTGAAACGGTATTGTGAAAACCATCATGGTCCACCAAAATTTATTAATATAGGTAAGTTTTTCCAATATACATTGTTTATTAGTGTATTTACTGCACATACCTATAAAATATATACCGCTTCAACCATACTAAAATCCACATACTTAAAGAAATATACTGCTCATGAACCGTCTGCGCATGTTTATGCACAGGCTACAGAAAAGTTATAGAATATGTAGCCATTTTGAACTACACACCAGGGATTTTTCATTATTCATTATTATGTCGTGGTACAACTTGTATATTTTTGAATGCACTGGAAATTATCGTACATATTTGTCGAAAAGAAAATAATAATTCTTCAAAAATAACGGAATACAGAATTAAAAAAGATTATAAATTTTCAGATAGATGTTAAATACGTATAAGCATATATATATATTATTATTTTTAATAAATTTTAAATTTCGCGCTTACAGTGTAGCTCAAAATGGCTGCGCCCTTATGTAGCCCGGTCGGACATCTCTTTTCAGCAGTATATTTCTCTAAGTATGTGCTAAAATCACACTAAAAACTGGGCTAGTAAAAAGAGATAGAAAACGACGCCATTTGTATGTTTTTAGTGTAAAGTGACCTAAAAGCGGTTTTTTATTTGTCATTTTCTGACATACGTTTTACGGCGATGTTTAAATATTTGATAAATACAGTATGTAAACGTATGTCTTTAACAAACTGAATTGGAAAGCTAGAATTTTAATACGCAAGTCTGATTTAAGCGGTTGTAACTAAATTTATAACTGAATTGTGACATTTAACATAAATTGTCAGTGACATAAATAAATTGACACAATTTATGTTGTAATATTAAAGTCACTAAATATACAAAGTACCGCAATAGTCCGCCATGTTTGATCTATTATTAGGCGCCAAATTGAAATATTTGAATTTTCGTGACAGCATGTATGACAGC
>SSSI01010329.1:0-70025 GCA_004796505.1 Oryzaephilus surinamensis
ATGAATAAATTAATATTATATAAAAGCAATTTAAAATCTTAAAAACTATCATTCCCTGTTTCTTATTTATGTTTTATAACATATGAAATGTCCTTGAGAGTATCCCTAAAATTAAATTCAAGTATGTAGCACAGAAGATTTTTACTAACATACCTACAAGTTCGCATTATAACAAAAGGAAATTTAACTATTCATGCGATGTTTTATCAAATCATCTAATTAACGTAACTTATTAACTTCTATATAACTTCATATATAAGAACATTTTCAACTAAAACAATTGAGACATTTTGAGGTAGTTTTACAAGAATGTCCATTAGATGTTAAATAAAAATGTTATACACATGACACGGAAAGATGTCATCTCCAAATAATGTACAAGTGAAGTAACTGTTTGATTCCAGAATAACGTTGAAAAATTTAACGTAAATGGGATATTTTGTAACGTTACAAAAATGTTTTGTGTTTAGTGGGCGACGCAATAACAATTTAGAAGAATCTTGTGGGTTTTTTAATGCGTACTTTCCAAATTCAAAAATAAATAAAAAATACAATAATTACTTACAATGTTTGGGGGACTTCCACTAACAGTTTCAATATTATCGTCCATCTGTTTGGTAACATTCAAGGGGCTAGAAGACATCATTTTCGGTTATTCACTTTTTAAAATCTGCTTCGATTTAAATATTTAGCAAATATATAAACGTTCTTAACAAGACTGACTTGACTTGAAAATGAAAACTTGATTTCATTTGGGAACTAGTTATATATCGATATGACCTAAGGCCACTTTTATTCTTATCGGAATATTTGTAAAATTTATGTACATTTTTATTTAATCTTCAATTATGAAATCGTTTAAAATTATACGTCAAATGTTGTAAGAATAATAATTTTTGTGTAAGATTAATTGTTTAATTAATTATTGTAATCAAAATTTATAAAATTAGTTAAACATAATATTTCGATGAAAACACGCTTTATCATTGTTATTGTATTATTTATTGAGGTGTATATTGCCAAAGATTCAATGGAAAATATTTTAGTTGTATAAATAAAATGCAGTTTTGACTGTTTTGATCTAAATTCAAAATAAGATTAAAGCATGTTATTGATGGAATTGGAACCGGTTTGAAATTATAGAATAAAAAAATTGCAAACCTTGACAAATTAACAGAAATAGAATAACTTCCGTAATTACATTAAATCAATGCGTTTATTGATATTTAGCAAGAATAATATATTTTCTTTGAATACTTAAGTGTGCCATTCACAGTCATTGACTATTCTATGACATAATATACCTATGTATTCCTTCCTAATAAAGCAATCTGAAAACTCTAAAAGTGAAAATTTTAAAGTTATATGGGTATAATTATATTCAAGACTATTCCTTCTATTTTTTTTATACAAACTGGATTCAAGTTTTATCTACCACGTGTTAGAGTTATGGTACGAATTTTTTGCCACTAGTTTTGTGATATCGTTATTTTAGATTCTTGAATTTTACAAAAGCTCCTTAATTTTATATCGTAGCGTGGACAACCAACAAACCTTAGAACTGGTAATTAATTATCGTAATTCCAAATTTCTATAACTGGAATTTTTTTTTCAGTCTTCAGATACGAGTTAAGTTAGGATTCCACTGTATTATTTTAATAAAAATTGTACTTGATTGAAAGTATAGTCCTTCTCACGATAAAATAAAATTATGGCCTTTACTGATAGTTAACTCCAATAATCCTAATAATATAACAATAGACCATTTATTGAGGTACCCGTACGTACTGCTGTCCCTTACTTTTGTACCTGGCCCATAGTTGCCCAGGCCCGTATTTGGAATAATAAGACATCGATAGAATCGACTCATTCTATGAATGTAATGTTTTTAATAAATATATTTATAATACATACAACCATACATATCAAGTTATATTTCAAGTTAGATTTCTTCATATAATATCCCTATTACCTACACCTAATAATAGCATTAGATAGAAAAGTAAATTCATGACAAATAATTATAAAATTTATACTACGGACCTGACAATTTAAGTGGTACTGGTTTATTGCAGGGGGCTGGAAAACCGATTAGGGATTTCTTAGAGAGTCAAAGTTGTAATTTTATTTTGTCGTGAGGACTATACTTGCAACTTTCCAATATCATAGTGTGATATATGATATATGTATATATGTAGTTTGTGCAAGATATTTTAAGTTTACAACTTAAAGGAGCCTCATGCCTCATCGGTTTTCCAACACCCTGCAATAAACTTACTATGCCATAAATACTACTCTATTAGTACTAGTATGTATGTATATTATGTTTTCTTTCTTGTATACAACTAGTAATAAGTAGCAAGTAATAAAAAAAGGACAAGGGTACGGCTACCTCATTAAATGGTCTATTGTTATATTATTAGGATTATTCGAGTTAAATATTAGTAGAGGCCATAAGCTCACAGTCTCAAAATATCTTGTAACAAACTAGGGGCCGATCTATTCACCTCCTGATAGTTTTATCCTCCCTATAACTTCCTTGGATACATTTCTTAAGACAATTGTTTCTATAGAAATTGTTCCGGATAAATTTATCAGGAGTAAATCTTGTAAAATTTTATTAAAAACTAGATTTATTTTAGTGACCACGCTAGTTTATGTTTTGATTAAAATTAGTCATTTCGTGGACGTTTTTAGAAAAGCATATTCTGTAATTAATACATTTGTTTTCAAATTATTTTTTTTTAATAGTTTATAATCGTAGTTGTAACGAAAAATTAAACTAGTATTATTACCCATGATTTAATTATAAAATAAATACGTACAACGATTGATTAAAATGAATTTATTAGCTGAACAAAGAAAAAACACGTTTATAAATAATAAAAGTAATATCACATTGACAATAAATATTCTTTTATATAAATTTTAAATTAAAGTTTATATTTGGATAAAAAAATGTCTCTTATATGAAATCATAAATATATAGCACAAATTTTCATTTTCATTATACAATTATTTAAATAGTAAAAGAGATCTTTTTACAAAAAGTGTAACAAATAATTACAATTGTAAAAAATACAAACAAATTAGATATATTATATATGTATACGAATATATTTAATTTCAAAATTATTTCATTTAAATACTAAAAATAAATATATTTGGTCAATTTATCCTTAATCAAAACACAGTTTTAAAAAAGTATAAAGAAATGAAAAACAAAGAATGTAATACCCATTTATAAAAAATTTCCAATAATAATATTTGAAGAGAATTATTACTAATGCTACAGTAAACATTTCAAAATGTTCTATTAATAAAAAATGATTGTACAAGTGTATCATTTAGAGATGAAAAAATGGATCTACTCTAAGGTATAAATGGTTTGATCACAATAATAATTACAATAAAAAAGTCCAATTGGAGGAAATGTTTAAAAGTTTCTTTTTATCATTACAATTTGGTCGCATTTATTAATGATGAAAAGGTAATGTAAAATTAGAACAAGATTCACAATCTTCATCCTCAGAACATGCTACAGTGTTTCGATCAAGCCCCTTCATACGGACCTCAATATGGTCCAATAATTTGTCAATTGCACGTAATCGTTTTTCCAAACTTGTAGAACTTAGAAAACCAACCTAAAAAACCAAAACATTAAATCTGGAAAATAAACATCAAAGCCAGTTCTTACTTGTAATTGGGAACTTAATGGCAAAATTGGCATCAACCACCACGTCCACGACGGTCCATCCGGCAAACTTGGCCAATTCTTCTCAACATTCGGCATTTGTCCGATCAGTCTTTCAACTTCCATTAACACTTTACGATTAAACGAATGTATCCATTTGTATGCCTTACTATAAACTTTTTGATGAAGTAAAATTAATTCTTGCAGTTTATCATTTGGTACTACAGAATCTTTGATTAAATTCACTTTAGCCATATCGTATCCATCTTGTTCCTCTTTACTAACAACTTTAAATCTTCGTAAACCGATCGTCGTTAAAATAAATCGACCATTTTTCAAACGAATCGCATCCTTTACTTCTAAAATCGTTCCAAAAGACACAAACGAATTACTAATTGAATCTTTGCTGGCCATTGCAAAACGTTTTCCTTTAGAATTTAGGCATCTTCTGGTTAAAAGTCGATAACGGGGTTCGTAGACGTAAAGGGGACACGCCACACCAGGAAAAGCATTCGTACACACAAACACTGGAATCTATTATGTTCAGAAATTAGTAAAAGTGTTAAAAAAACATCAAAGAAAAGCCTTACATCTGATCCATCTTCCAGTGTTAAGCATTCCTTCACCTTGGACGAAATTCTTTCATCGTATTCTTCTGGTAAAAGTAGTTTAATGGCATCTTCCAATACAAATGTTGTAGAACGGGAATAATCGTGTATATTCAAAGGCGTCATACAAAGAGGACAAGAAAGATCGTGGTCTAAAACGCGCGTTAAACAATCTCTGCAAAATGTATGTCCACAACCAGTTGTTACTGGCTCCAAAAAGCATCGACTACATAAAATACATTCTAAATCAGATGATACTATTATGTCGCTCCAGTTCTTTCTCAGTGCTTCCTCTAGAAAAAAAATTGAGTTAATAATGGTGCCTATCGAAAAAAAACATTGTTTATACATACTTTTTATCATATCCACTTCTTGAAAAACTTCATGTAAAATCCTTTCAAAATTATCCCTATTCCATATTCCTGACGATTTGTATTTTGATTCAGTTTTATGTTTCATCCATTTATAATTTGGTATTTTATCTAAATTCTCTTCCAACATATTTAAAACCTAAAAAAAATAAACAATAGTTATCATTTCAATTGATAATAAACTAATATTTACTTTTGGTTCTGCAAGTTGTCTAAGTTGAAGGCCGGAAAAACCAGATCGTAGATGATATCTCGGTTCCAATCCAAAAATATCCACTGCGCTCGGTACCATATAATCTGAAAATTTCGAGATAATATAGCTATGCAACCAGTAAAACAATATTTAAATTATAAGATAATTAGTTGATCTTGGCTATGAGGATTATCTAACTATAAGTTGCTTACAACAAAATGCTTCTTATGTAAATTTAATTAAAATAGCCAATAGAGAATTATTACCAAATAACAGTTATGTTAACATTAATTAATAGACCGTAATTTGCATTTATATCATATTATACTACTTATCAATATCATAGAAATATAAATAGATCTAATAGAATCGAAATAATTTCTTTGCGGTTTAAAATATATTTTCAAGAGTCATTTATCGTTGTCTGGGAATGTGAAGATATATGTTTAGTATGAGAATGACCTGGTGGCATTGAAATGCATCGACATTTCATATAGAAAAAGCAACAAACACCTACTTACTACCTAAACTAACTCGTTTTTAGAGCACACAGCCTCCATCATCACAATAGACAAAGATGCAACAAATGGAACGTGTAAAGCTCTTTTTTATTTTTAGTACTGTTGTATGATTCCTGACCTATCTTAAAGCTTACAAATGCTCTCAATGTCGTTCAATTGATAATAATTTTATAAATAAATAGAAAATATCTCTCCGACTATCTCTCTGTACTTTTGTACTTATTGTGTGATTTTTTTTATATACATGTGATATGCGTTTAAGCTCTGTTGTTGACTTTTAAAAATGAAAAACAACATATTTTGTACATTGTCATTTATAAGTTATTATTATAAAACCGAAATAATATTGTATTGTGTAAATTTTGTTATTTTTGTGAAAAACAAACATCATATTGAATTAATACAGAGACAAATAACATACGTAAAATTTTGTATAATACATATTTAGAATTTACGAAAATAAGCAGAGAAATATAGATGTAAACAGAATATTAATTGCAAAATTAAACAAAGCACATAAAAAAACTACAATATTAAAAAAAAACAACAAGAAGGTTATCCACTCGAATTTTTCACAAACAATAAACTCAATTCTACATTATATAACAATTTTATTTAAAGACATATACATATAGATATAAAAATTAACTTTGTGATATACACAATTATATAAAATAATAAATTATTAGATTAAATAACGGCATATACATATAAATAGTGTATAACAGTACTTTAATAGTGGTAAATTATGAAAATTTTCAAGCACTTTCAACAAAGTCCTTGTACTCATTTCACAACACAAAAATATTGTGTGTATATTTGTACAGTTAAATTTTATAATAAATGCTTATTGCATTCAAGTTGACTTTCAATTATAGTAAATTGTTAACTATATTAAGTTAATATGTGTATTGGATGTTTGTCACCAACGCATAAACAATATAATATGATTATACATATTAGCACACCATAATACATAACACCAATAGTCAATTATTTGTAAATTGGATTATTACTTTATGAAATAATATTGCGTGACATAGGTACTATAAAGATTATATTTATGTAAATAAAGTTGAAACATTTGTTTACGATTAATTTTTTCCAAAAACCGTCCTTTTAAATTTGAACCCTTTGAATTGACTTTTAAATAAAGCTTTTTCATATTTCATCACGAATGCCTACACGTGTTAATTTTAATTTTAAAAGAAAATCATCATCATCATCATTGCATGTATAATACATATAGAGAAACAGTAAATTTTCAATGAAAAAAATCATTCTTAAAATACAATTTCGTTATTGAATAATTTATCATTTCCTGCATTCAAAATATACCAATTAAAATATCTAAAAAATGTTCATATCTTGAACGTTGTTGACTTGAATAGAATAGAAACGATATAAAATTTAATATTATTATCAGCATTACGAATAGTTTAAATCTAATTTGTTGTTTAAATAATGAATGGGGTTATCGACCTTAGCCCCAACAAGGATTTAACAGTAAATATTTTATTAATATATTAGAAATACATTATAAACAACTGAAGATGGAATAGACAATAATTTTATTTACATTTTTTTCATAAATTTCAATTAACGTCATGATTTATGTACCATATAATACGAAAACAACAAAAAACATTCGTAAATTGGTAATTGAACATGTATTTTACTATAATTAGTTATTAATCGGATAAGTAATAAAAATAGTAAATAAATAATAGGAAATTCGAGTTACGTAATTTTTAGAAATGAACTTTACAATATTTTCAAGGTTGAAAACAAACGAAATCTGCGTACATTTTAGGATTTTTAAGCTTTTATTTTTGACGTCATCACATAAATTAATTCCCGATTAGGAAAATTGACAATAGTTAAATATTTGAGGCCATTAAGTCATTGACAAAAGCTCTAATGAGCTTTTTGGTTTAGTCGTTATCTATTTTTCAAAAAGTGAACATATGTACATTGATAAAATTTGTACAAAATTGTGATAAATTTGTATTTATTAATCGGAGATTTATCTAACAAGGTAATTTCAGTTAAATCTGTATGGTATTTATAAATAAAAATGATGATTGTTGTAAATTGCTTCAATTAATCACTTAAAAATCATTCACATAAAAGATGATTGAATGCAAATTATTTTCATAATTAAACAATGACCTTTAATAACCATAAAATATTTCACCCTTTCAGAATTATGAATTTAAACATCGTAATATTCACTTTAACAATCCACCAAACGATTTCTCTACCATTTTTTCCACCCTACATTGTAACAAACATCCGTTTACCCCATTTGCACAATATTTTCCCAACAATTTACAAATCCATAAACGTCCATCACGCTTTTATACCATTAAATGAACGTCACAACACCCCAAACCCACTGAATTACGAGACCGGATTCATTAGACATTTGACGAAAAGACAACAGGAAGCAAATCCAGAAGACAATAATAACCAGCAAGCTTTATTAGAATCGTTTGGTGGTAATTCAAATAACGATCAAATTGAAAATAATACAAACGGAGACAGACAGACTGGTGTTTACTATTTAATTGACTGGAATACATTTTTAGATGTTGACAATCAAATGGGAAGACGTGTTAATTTGAGATTTCAACCGAAAATTGGCGATCCAAAACGTTTTCTACACATAACCGTACCATAATTACATTGTATAACATTTTTTTTGAATAAAATTTTATGTTACATAAAATGCACAACAATTTTATTTGTGAAGAACTTTAACTGACAGTTCAATTTGGGTAATTACCAAAAAAAAAATAATGTCCAAGCAATGACACGTAACTGTATTACATTAAAAATAAAATTTATATGAGATAATACATAATATGTAAATAAAATATTCAATATATGTGAGCAATTGCATGTATATACATATACCTAGGTAAGTATATACTTTTCATTTTACATCTGCAGTGATGTAACTTGGATTTTTTACTCGCTTTATATATTTATGTATGTGCTACATTTTTATTATTATTTTTTTTTATCATATTTTCTTTTATAATACTTTATTCCAAACCAGGTGCTTGGATGTTATATGATTATGGAATATTATTCGATGAATAATAAAGATATATACAATATCTAATTTTAAATGCTCTTTACATTTTGTAAGGATATAAATAATACACAATTTTTTTTTTAGAAATATGTACATATTATTCAATATGTGTTTATTACAGACAATTTTTTTTTCGTGTAATATATAAGAGAATGTTACTCGAACTATTATTATATTCGAATTACATAATTCTTGTGTTATATGAAAATTATTTACTGGTCAATTTTAAAGTGGATTGTTAAATTAGTTAGTTATTTTGTTAGGATACAAACTAAAAGCACATTTTTGTTTACTAAAATGTAATAATTACGTAATTTTCGGTACTCTATAGTGCATAATATTATTTTTCGTATTACCTTGAATTGTTTGAAGCCTGTTAAATATTTCCTTTAACATAATTTTGTTAAATAATTCCTATTTGAAAAAATACTTTGCAGTTTACAATGAAATTTACGTAATATAATCTTGTTACATATAATTTTAAAGGTTTGTGTTTAAAAATAACCAGAGTTCATTCATAACAGAATATATTTTTATAAATGACCCTTAAATGATATAATGAACAACATTTTGGATGGAATTTCTTCAAAAACACATTAACCTACTTTAGAAACGAATAAAGTTATTGAATATTACTAGGTAAGTATTTACATAAAATGCATTTAAAAAATTTCCAAATATAATATGCACGCTACTATAATGTAATAATATAAAGACAATAGACTTATATATTGCCACATAATTAACTAGCAAATGTAACAACTCGTTTTTCAACAAACTATAAACCTGCATGTAATACTAGACGATATTGCACCATATGCTATATTATTTTTATAAATTTGTACAATATTTTATATTTCATAAAATTAATAATAATTAACTAATGATTAGCTTGCATAATTTCTGCGTTCATTATTGATTTCTACTTGAAAAATTAAGTCAATAAATGACAAACAAACACTTGTTTACATGCAAAACCGATTACAACTAATCATAAAATTCATTTTACAAATCATCTAACGATATATAAAAGCCAAAACGTACACTTATAGAAGCAAAAGTTAGATAATTTTTGTATAGTGCTTTAATAAACATAAAATAAGGCTCGTTTGAACATTTTATTATGTAAGGATTCTCGTTTTAAATGTAGACAATGGCTTATTATATCACACAGATTACTTACTCGAAATATAAATTGCGAACGAAACGAACGGTTTGTTGGTTACGTTGACTTTTTAACTACACCTATATATAATAAGACTCTTTTTAACCATATAGTGGTTTTGCAATAAAAAAACACAACACATAAAATACAACCAAATACATTTACATTACAAATTATGCATTATATATGCACTAAAATGTGCAATACGAAAATTATGTCAATAAAATGCAGAAATAATAAATAATATGAAAAATTTCGTATTTATTATACTCTCTCACAATTATTATATAATGGATGTTGGTTAAAATATAGTCTGTAGGTCAAGGCATGGATAAAAATTTATCAATTCTTATAAAATCTATTACGTAAACAGTGGTTGATAAAAAAAAACCGAAAAGAAATACGATTTTTGGACCTGGCATCTTAAATTTAAAGCAAGGTCAATTGTAAAATTTATGTAAGGTCAGGATCGGTAACAAAAAATGAAAAAAGCTCGCCCGAAATACTCAAACTAAAAATCATTTTGTATTATTTTTATTTAAAAATGTAAACCATGCCATCGTATTATTTTTTTTCCACTATAATAATAGATAAAAATCAGTTCATGATCTTTATTTTTGCACATTTTATTGATAATTTCATTGATTTGCAATTGCACCCACACAGGGGCCTCAATTTAAATATATCGACAAAAAAAATTGTTAATAACAACAATATAATAATATAAAAAAATTGTATTTGAATCACGCGTTTACATAATCAACTGGTAAACCAAACATACCTATAATATATGGATTACGTTAATTATTTTTAATAAACCTTGAAATTTGTTTGCGTCGAAATATTTCAGATTGAAATTATTTTCCAACTTACAAATAGGGTTAATAATCTTTGAAATGTTATAATAATAGCCAAAAGAATCGAAAAAAAAAACAGCAACGTATAACAAATTTTACAGAGTTTAATGAACACATCAACGACCAATTTGAAATGTT
Organism: Oryzaephilus surinamensis; assembly: GCA_004796505.1. NCBI lineage: Eukaryota > Metazoa > Arthropoda > Insecta > Coleoptera > Silvanidae > Oryzaephilus > Oryzaephilus surinamensis. Next base: position 10,651 of record SSSI01010329.1, read on the forward strand.
ATTGAACCAAAAAAAATTTGAAACAACTCGGATGTGAATAACCCAAATGCTGACGGAGATTTATGTCGTTTCATCTTACTGGGAAGCTCAAAAATTGCGGTTAAAGTTTAAGCTGCGGTTAAGGGAACATACATTGTTTGTTACTAAAAATATACGTAAAAGTTCACTCATCCGATTCGAGTTAAAATGATGTTAATGCTACGTGAGAAAAAGAACGTATAGAACACAAATCATTTAATTTACACGTGCTTGAATTTAATAAAATCAAGATATTCTAAAAATTTATTAATAGTTTTTTTACAACTTCAAACAAAACCATATTTTTCACAATTACGTAACTGAAGCAATAAGAAGAAAAAACCAATTTGCATTGTTTACGAAAAATTGCCAAATTCAACTAATAAAACTATAACAAAATGGCAAAAATATTTTTTTTGGCCTTGTCCTGGTTTCCTTTTTTTATATACAATTTTTTATATTATCGATTCAGTGAATAAGAAAAAAAGTTTTGGTTACACCATTAAAAGAAGTTGTAAAAGCAAAAATTTGGCAAGAGCCAGCAATAATAATAAAAATATACTCATTTTGACCCTATTCGTAGCATGAAAATTATATTTCATGTTAAAAAGAGCATAAAAGGGGCTGGCAGTTTTTTTTGGACGATTTTTTGGGACTTGTCGCGCCAATTTACTTTAATATACACACTTTATTAACCTTTTACTATATTTATTTAAACATATTACTAATTTGAATTACAAAATATTAAAATATTATGTAATGTTCTACATAATGTTTTTTTCCTCTAATTATACTTATATATAAAATTCTGCAAAAACAAATCGATTGACACTGAGCTATTTTTAAAAGTAAAGATTAAGGCAGCTGTTATTGATTGAATTTTAAGAAATAATAATATAACTCTTAAATATTTTATTGATAACAATAAAACTATTGACAGCTACGTTAACTGCAGCCATTTACAAAACTTGTTATTTTTCTATCAAAAACTAATGTAGGAAATTTTTTTCACAATGTAATTTTATATATTTGCAAAATGATGACGGTACCATTTTTGTATATTATTATACACTTATTTTTTTTGTAACAATTTATTGATTTGTCCTTAGAATCAGGCAATTTAGCATTTTGTTTATTTGTTATTTGCAAATTATTACGTAACGTTTAACAACACACACACACACGAATAGAATATTTTTAATATAAATTATATTATACGTTCATTTTTTTATATATTTGTTTCAATAACAATAACTGGATTTCATTAATTATTATAAATTATCAACTGAATTTTTTTTATTATGTAATCAGGTAAAAAAACAACATATATAATAAATGTTTATAAAATTAATTTGATATGGAATTGTATAATGTAAGTCTTGGCTTCATAAAGACAACAAAAAATCTAACATAGTTCCGCTTTGGTTTTATTCTATTTTAAAATTAGCGTATGTACATATTTTGAAAAGTAATTAATTGATAAGGACTTTAACTAGCCATTTAAATACATAATAGGAAGATGAATTGCATAATTGTTTGCTGATAAAAGCAAGGTCGTCAAAACGTCACTTTACGTCCCCCAAAAAAAAAATAAATAAAAAAACTTTCACAGGAAACAAATATTTGCAAAAAATTTAACCGTAATAAAATTCAAAATGTTTTAATTACGTAAAATTTTTCTAATTTCAATCGCCTTACATAAAATTCCATTATATAAAGTTTTTATCAATGTATAATATAATATAATCTTTTTATGAAACTGTATTAAAAATTGTAATTTCAATTTTCTAAAAAAGAAAACAAAGCTAAAATTTCACCTATAAACACAGTTTAACAAAACTATTATTATAAAAAGCCAAGTTATTGAATATATAAATAAACTCTTCTTGTATATACACTATTATATAATTTTTGTGGAATCTACAATAAAAATCTTTATTTAGATCGTCTCATATGTTGAAAACAATAAAATACATATACTACAATGTAGAATTGTAGAATAAAAAAACAACTAATTAAACCAGATTAAAATTTTGACCTGATATTGTGTGCAATAATATGACGTAAACTTGAAATGTATTATCAATACATGACGATTATTAAAAATCTGGGTTCGACATTTAATTGTTTTTGTAAAAAAATATACAGTTGTACGTATTTCGTAAGGGACACAATTTTCGAAGATGCCATCATCTGACATCATCATCATCATCATCATCCATATAATAAAAGGTCTGGTGATCAACGTTGTTGATTTTCTGTCAACGACATTAGTTAATATCGGCCAATATGCTCTGTTAAATTTTCAATTCACTTTATAATATGTTAATAATTACATCATTGTTCTTCATAATCATTTTCTGAACAAAATTCATCATGTAATAGCACCTTGTATACCTATATATATATATACTTATAAGTTGGTTACAGGCCACTTTTATTGTGTAATATACATTTATAATTGATTTGTAATCCGCATAACATTGTGTATATTTTATTTTTTATATACATATATTTTAGTAGCTATTACTTGGCTACTGCACACAACCAGTTTTTGAAATTTTTATACATAAATGTTATAATTATACAATCGTTTTGTATTATTACTAATAATAAACTAGAAAATGATATTTATAAAATTATCTAGTAACATACGAATGGAATACATATTATGTTTGAATGAAGGGGCGCTAGTAGGCTTAGACGGGGCACTAAAGAGTAAAGACCCTTTTGAGCTTTGGTTTCATAATGCACCCATTATGAAACGCTTTTGCGTTTAAAAGGAAACGCTTTTTCCTAGAAATATTTTTTTTCATATATCTAGGTATGTACAAGTGGTAACTGGTAGTCCGATTGTAACGTCAAATTTTGTCAGTGTTGCCACACGCTTTTTTTAAATAAAAGTTACTGTTTTAGATACATATATGTAAGTATACGATTTTGCAAACATTTTTCAGAAAATAATAACCAAAGCACAAAAAATAGTATATTTTACACGTTTAATAATCGGTATACTATAATACATCTAAGAGTGCTTTAAAATTTTTTAACTTTGGAGAGTTTCTATCAAGTTGGCTTTTTTGGCAACCATTTTCAAAAACATTCGGTCATTTTGTCAGATACACTCTCAGCACACCATTCGAATAGTAATAGCCAAAAAAAAATATATTTAATAATATATTTCCTGAATATACTCGTATATGGACATTTTCAGGAAATAGGATACATAAACTATACGAGTTTTGTCAAGTTTTGGCAAACTAACAAAACATAAAATTATTATATAACTTTACATTGTATGAAATTTATCGATTTAAGTTCATAAATTTAAGACTTTTTCATAATAGAATTTTGTTCATTAATTGTACAAGTCAAAACCAGTATTTCTTTTGTAAAATGAGTAAATCGTGATTCACAATGATATTCCTTAACTAATTTTATAAAATGTGGTGCAATATAATAAAATCATGTTATTTATTAACTATTACAGTTAACTGTACTAGAGAAAAAAGTTAATAATGAGGAATTTAAATATTTTAACAGTTATAAAGGAAAACATTTATGCTCTATTACGGGATAATAAAGAACTGCTTGTTAAATTTGTTGAGTAAAACTGTTATATTAAGATTTAATTTCAACCTGAAGAATTATAATATGCTTAAAAGATGAAAAATTAAGTAAAATTTTAAATTTAAATTTAGATGTAAAAAAAATAAGGAAACCAGCTCTAATAAGATTAGAGTACAATTTTATTGATAAAGTTCTACAAAATCATAAATCAGAAGACGTTCCTAATAAAAATTGTGATCAAAATTGTGCAATACAAAACTTCTAACAATATAATTATTATTTTCATAATGCATAAATCGTGATAATTCCTATTAATTTTGCAAAATATGGTGTAATATTAAACAACTGTTCATTTTGTTATCTTTTAAAAATATAAAAAGGCTATAGGTAATACCTATACGTAATTTATTATTTGCAAAATAATGAGACCTTCAAATATTTCATCAATTCCTTATTTATTACAACAAAACGCGCATTTTCTCTATATGGCATATCACGAGAGAATTAAGTATAAAATTAACACTTGATTTATAAATTTATTAACTTACCAAATTGATTATTATTTTCTTTATTTTTTTCTCTCCATTTTTCAACCAAATCTCTTATTAAAACATTAATACATCGTTTTTCCATTGCAATATCAGCATCACAAACTTTACACATAATTGGTTGATAATAATTTAAACAATCATTACATGCCGTATGTCCACATTCTAACGTAACTGGATCCTTTAAAATATCACGACAAATTGGACAATTGAATAACGTTGTTGATTTGTCCTTTTCCATAGCAACAAAAAACACACTTTCAAATTGTTTCAAACGTTGCAGCAACAAATTCGGCTGTTTTTTGAACCGTTTGATTTTTTTCAAACGTTCCGTATCACGACGTAATATTCTACCCTCGCACTTGAATTTCGATGCGGTAGCGAATTTATCGTAAAATTTAATACCAGTCAGGGATGTCAATAAATCCGGATACTTGTTCAATATATAACTAAGATTCTGATCGAAAATATTGGCTGGCTGTTGAGGATGGTGGTGTTTTGTTTGCGTTTTAATGCCAGTGACACTGTAACGGTGCATTTTATTCTATATATGATTTTTGTTTATGTTGTTACATTTAGCACGTGTGTATATTGTGGACCAGCTTTTATCGATTTTCTAAACAACACACAAAACTTGCGCAAAATCAACTGTCACACACTGTATATGCCACAATATTTTAAACAAAAATTTATTTATTAACAATTTTATATTTTAAAATATTATTTTTACGAAAAGAGTGGTGATTCACTTGTTTTCACGTTCGTATTACTATTAAAATGATTCACAAATGTATAAATTTTGTTACACAACCATTTGAAATAATTTTTTACCTCCCTTGTGGAAAATGTTATGTCATCGGAACACTATTCAGCGCAATTTTCAAGTTGTTAATTTTGATTATTTAAAATTAAAGAAAAAATCGAAAATGTTGTTATGTAAATGATGTGATCGTGCAAGCACATGGAGTTCTGTTGGAAATGCGATCGAAATACATCATACTCTCGCCAAATATCAACTGACAATTGCGACGAGTTCGAAACACAGCGAATGCGGTTAGTGGAGGATGGGAGCTCCGCTCCCACGACGCGGTGCTCCACTACTTCGTACGTTCGATCGTCGTCATCGTCCAGCCGATTTGAAAAATTATAACACACATCCATTCATTTTGCTATATCTAAAAATCTACATACATACATTATTTTCTATATATTTATTTTATTTGTTATTTTTTCTTCAAAATCATGTAATCATCACGTAAATTTAATTTAATTGCGCGCATTCACCTTATCGTCGGATTAACTGCGTTTATTAGTTTTGTTTGATTAAGTCACGTGTTCCCCGTATTATATAACAGTGTATTATGTTGCTTTTGTACATACGCACATAATGTATATCAGAACAATGACCGAAATACTACGATTTTAATGACTTTTTTCAATATATATACAATTATGTATGAGTTATTTTCAGATTTAATTTGTTTCTAACAGTCTAACTTACTACTTGTTTAGTCCTAACTAAATACTCATTATTATATAACATTTTGCTTATCTTGTCTGAATCATAAGTTAATATTTATTTAAAGCCGGCCTTTTTGGATCGGGTTGAAATCCAGTAGTAAGTATATTATTGTCTGTGGGGACTTATTTTTATAAACATATTATATTTGTAAAAATAAGTTGAAGTAAACGGTAAAAATGTATCAGACATTATGTTAAAATGTAAATTAAAAACGATCTTTTCTAATGATATTACAAAAAATGAAAATAAATATGATCAGATGAAATAAGTGCATAAATTTGCCAATAACGAAATATTATATAACTAATAGTTCATGGTCAACACAAAGTTTTTTTATTTAACAAAGATTAGTAATATTACATAATGAATGGATAATAATACCGTATTACCTTCACTTTAATTTCTTAATCTTGAAATTCGTGCCATTTCAATTGCAATAATTATTATCTAATACTTGGCAATTCAATCGTACATACATGTATTATTTTATTTACGAAACTGCTTTCAATTTTACTATACAAATTTGTTATCGAAGATGATGCATAAAAATTACAGAATTTTAAAATTTTAAATTGTTTAGGGAGTTGCATTACAACGATTGGTATTAAAGCGTGTTCGATTTGGTCACTTTTAGAGCGAATGGAACACAGAGTGACTTTACAAGTGGTGACGTTCTTTCAACATCTGTCACTATTCTGCAACATAACATGTGCGTACAATTCCATGTATTTATTAGTAAAATATTGTTAAAATGACATATTTAAAATCTTGGGAAGAGTTCGAAAAGGCAGCAGAAAAACTATACTTACAAGCACCATCAAAAGTACGATATTCAATGAAATATGTACATTCAAAAAATGTACTAATTTTAAAAATGACAGATGATGTTGTGGTAAGAAAATATAAAATAATTATTTAATATAAACTTTCAACTTTATTAATGTTTATATTATAATTTTAGTGCCTGCAATTTAAAACTGAAATAGCTCAAGATGTTAGGAAAATAGATAAATTCATAAACAATTTATTACGACATATGGTTTCAAAGGAACATTAACTTCCTTGCTTTATTTTTTGGGATTATCTTTTGTTGTTGGATTTTGGCACGTATTTATGAATGGAAAATTGAAAGTATTTTATAATTGTAAATATTTGCTTAACGAAAACACCTGCTTTATAAGCAGTACTAATAAAAACTTGTAATATGGAAGGAAACTTTTATTTCACCGATTTAGAAAACAAAATTATTTCGTACTGGTTTTTTTATTTCAATAAACAAACACAATTAATATACTTATAACTTAAAATTAGCTAAGCATTCGTCTAAACAAATATACAAATAAATAAATTTACAAAAAAATCAACAAATTAGTCATTTATGTATATATCATTTAATCGATTAGTATTTAGTAATATGTTTTTCAATTTAATGTATTACAATATTATAATTTCATTTATTAAAATACCTTATATTAATAGTACGGATAAATATTTATATATAATTTTACTACAACAATCTATATGTATCCCTAGAAAGCTAGAATTTTGGACAAACTGGGTATCTTAAAAAGTTTTGGAAACCAGAAATAAATTTTATAATTAAGAAATAAAGTACAAATATCACGTCTATTTTCTGATTTCCGGAATATTTTATCAGAATAATTGTGTAGCCACCAGGAATTGTGTATTTACAATTAATGAAACGTTTCTTATACAACATAATTGCACGTAAAACTAATTGAGTCAATGCTAATAAGGATAATGATTAAATTGGCGTTAGAATTAAATTAAATATAAATTGGTATGAATATTTAGCTGGTTGATACTTGCCACACAATTAAAAAGCTCAACTTATGCCGTTTTTGTGCTGATGATTCTGTTATATCCGATTCATTGCCTACGACACTATCCTCCATTTCATCACCTAGAAAAATTCCATAGAAACTCAACACTTTTAATCCATTAATCATAAAAAAACATCTACCAGTGAAAGCTCTACTGTATTATTTTACATTATTTGCAAATAAGTGATTCTACAGCGTCTTTATTCATAAAATATTACACTAAAATAACAGTTTTATTTATAAATTAAGGCACTGTAAATAAGAATATGATAAAAATATGGGTGGTTTGCAGTTTGAATTCAATTTTTGCAACAAAAAAACCTACCCCATAGGATTCCCAGGAATATCATTTACAAGTTGCCAAACTAGTAGATGTGATGCTCCATCTCTTGGTTCATTATCCTCCTCTGGAAAGTTTTATTGTCAAAAAAACATTGTGTTACAATATGTGAACTCGTTTTATATGTACAGCAGGGTTAGTTTTATTAGTCATATGAAAATTCCATCACCTTATTATAGTTAATTAATATAAATGGCAAAATAATATTTTTAAATATAAAACATAAAATGAACCAATCATTTTTATTCCCAGGAATCCAATATGCTTGTTTCTTTTTTAATTAAAATTATAGCATGCACACAATTTTACGCATGCATAAATGTTACCTGATTAAATATTAAATATATTTACCAATTCTGAAGTCGACATATCCTTCACCACCGGACATAACCAGCATTGCGGATGGTTGTTGTTGTTTCAAACCACCACCAACAGATGAAACTGAAGCGGACATTGCTTCTGAAGGCGTGGACGCGGCACTCATACCTTTAAATACAATCATTTTTAAATAAAACCCAACTTTATCATTTAATTTGTTGCTACCTCCGATTCCTGGCACTGCAACGAAAAATTTAACAGCTTCCTTATGTCCATGAAAACTTAATTGTGCTTGCGCCATGGTACAATATGGTATAAATCCGCCTGGTGCACGTTGAACACGGACACCAACACCAGGTACACTACTAGTACGTGATATAATTGCACCATTATTTGTAAAATCGTTATCATTTAATGGTACAGATATTATAACACCATTACTAGTACCAATCCACAGCCTATTGGACGATATTAGTAGACTACTGATGCGTACAAATGAGAAACCTACTTTGCCCGTACCTACAAACAGGCCAACGATTTTAAAATATTAATACAATTGAATTTACTAATGTTGGAATAAACATTAGGTTGAACGTACCAAGCATTTTACTAACATATGGTTCGATATCGACATCTTGAAGATGTTGGTAGGTGTGTGCATGGTATAATCGGAGTGTTGAATCTAAACGAATTGCTACCCACACACCTTCGCCATGCCAAACCATCGTTCTCACCTAAGTACAATTTTTAAGTCAGTTTTGTTATTGTTTTGCCGAATTCTCTTTATTACTCACAGGACTTTCCCGCCTTGGATGGGCCTCCAACGTATGTACAATTTTCATATTAGCAGGTTGTAATACATGTATTTTATTACGGTAACCGCACCACACTTTATCACTAACAACAAGTAATTCCCTAACAGATTGATGGGGTAAACCAATTTTAACTAAATAGTAACTAGATAGATCCCATTCTCCATCTGAATTACGTTGAAATATCGCTAATGTACCGCACGCTAAACTAACAACAACTTTTCCATTTATATGACTACGATTAAAGCAATTAAAATAAAAGTTGCATTTAATTTTAAATATAACTTACACTATGCTGACTACACAATCTTCCATTTTAACAGAATGTATACATTGTGACCAGTTGGCAACTGAAGAATGAACGTAAATCATACCAGATTCAGTTCCCATCCACATTGTGGCTAAAACACTGGACATAACTTCATGATTTTTAGTTGAACTTGTATTTTCTTTTGAATTTTCTGGTGTTGTATCTTTTTCATCACAGTCGTTTGTTAATTCATTGGAACTGTTTGCTTTATCATCAGTTTTATTATTAGATTCACCAAGATCTTCATTCACTTTATCATATTCATCACGTTTATTTCGAGCTGATTCATTTTTGGCCACAAAAGAAATCTTTCCTAACTGCAAAATTAATCATTTTTATAAAAATAAAATAAAAACCAGTTCGTGTTTATAATTTATATACCAAAGCTGATTCTTTCATTTCTTCCTGTTGATTTTTATTCATTATTATCGGCCCATCTGACTCCTGATTTGATTCACTTTCAGTTGTGTCTTGTGTTTCTTGTTGTGTTGTTGTTTCTTCATTACTTTCATCATCACATACATCTACTTTGGTAACAGTTTCATAATAATCACTTGGACTAGCACCAGGTACACTGGCAATACATAATATATGACTTGACGATACACCGAAACTATTTAAAATTTCAGCTGGATTATTTGCATCTATCACGGTTGCAATTGTTGTTCCATTCGATACTGTACATATCCATACTAATGATGAGAGTTTCGTTTCTAATAAGGCTGCCTCTTTTTCGCGGCTCAATTCCTTGTCGAGGGCCTCCACTTCACTTTCTGGTGGTTTTGGCGGCGACATTTGCGGCTCGTCAGAGTAAAATACGCTGCCGCCAACCTAGTAGGATAATTATACCATTATGGAGTGTTTTAACGTCGTTTCAAAGTTTCTATATTTTTAAAATAAGTCAAAAATTACCATCAAACCTCCATCCTTCGTGTAGCCCCCTTGCAAATTCACCCCCGCTGCACACCACAACTTCATTTCGGGTGTCCATTCTGCCAATGGGCGGCAATAAATTGGTACTGGCACCGGAACACCACCTCTACTACTGTGTCCACTTTTCGTCGCCGATTCCGATCGATTTGGCAAACTCCATCCGTAGGCCTGCATTCGTCCATCATCTTTCTGTACATGAGCTTTCACCTGACGGTATTGTTCCCGTCTTGCATCCGCTCGACGTGTTGCCAATTTATCAGAGCCTATAAAAAATAATGTGGTGACCTTACAAAAAAAATGTGAACTCTTTTATCAGTAAAAAACTACTACTGTCAACATCTGCTTAATAATATTCAATTACAAAATACAATATTAAACAAAATTATCTAAAAATAATAAATAAAACACTACGAAATAATGAAACAATAAAATATATTTACAAACAAAACAGATCACAAACTGAACGAATGATTTATGGAAAAATGGTAACAAATTTAAAATTATTTATGACTAGATTAGTTCGTAACTTAACAAATTAAAAAAAAAAATATGGCAACTAAACAATCCTTTTAAGAAAACTACATTCTAATTTAAATATTCGGTAAACTCTTAGGCTACATTTTACGATTAATTTTTTTTAGTAAATAGTTCAAAAAATCCACTTGTAAGATTATACATTCGCATAAACTTGAATATTATCACAGACAATTGACAGCAGGTACTAAAAAATTGCTAAAAACAGATAAAAGTCACAATTCCGTACCCATTTCAGTGTCAAGTAGATCGTGATGTGTTAATCTTGGTAGCGCTTTAACACCGGGCGCTACTTGATTCGTAGATGATTGATATTTTAAATGTGCAACTACCATTGGACGTTGTACTTTATCGTTACCGCTAAATAATTTACTAAAGAAACGCCATATACTCTTATTGCCATGATTATCGTATGGGGCGTCACTGCGCGAAGCACGCAACATTTCCGTCCAACGGACGGCCTCTTGTAATTCCATAAAACGTTCCTAATATATACAATATTTTAAAATTTCTTAACGAAAATTTACAAAAAAAAAAATACGTACTTTATATTGATTACGTTCCATAAGAACACGTGCCATTTCAACACGTGTAAAACGTTTACGTTGCGATAATGGCACATCCGCCTCCTCATCAGCTTCCTGTTTGGCATCGTTCGCTTCCTTGACTTTCTTTAATTCATCTTCTAATTCACTTACACGTTCACGTAATTTCGTACGAGACAAATTCAACGATAATATTTCTTCTCTTAACATATCTATTTCACCAGTTAATTCGTCTACTTTCACAATTAAATCGTCTTTAACCACATTAAGTGCATTCCTAGTTAAATATAACAACAATAATTTTACAAAAAAAAGCTAAACTGATTGAAAATTCTTACTTTGTTGCAAGCAACTCGTTATTTTCCATTATAAGATTTTCTACTTCTTTACCCATGCCTAATACAGAATATAAACGTTTATTCCAAAGAGAATTTATAAAAATTTTGTTAAAAAAAGCTCTTTTAAATTTTGTTTAATATCAAAACATGCAAATATATTAATTTTATTATACAGGGTGATTCAATTTTAATCACATTGTAATTCTAATTTTAGTAAAAAACGCGGAAAAAGCTTACCGTAGAAGTTATCGTTGACTGGAAAGCATAAAAAAATTTGTTAGTTTTCAAACATTTAGAATTACTTTACAAATGCATGCAGGTTAGACCGATACGAAATTATCCAAAAAGAAAATTGTGATAAAGAAAAAGTAAAAAAGTAAATACCTATAAATATAATAGAGTAAATAGCAATAACAAAGTTCAAATTTACTTAAAAAAATGTTGAACATAATCAAAAGGTTATCATTATATTTACAATTTCGTATTGGTTTAAATTGCCCGTTTTTAACTACATGCAAAAATATGTAAAAAAATAATTACCTGAAGAAGCGTATTCGCCAGGATGAACCCATCCACCAGTTATATCAGATGTATCTTCATCTCCATCAACATCCTGTAAAAAGAACAGCATATATTCAATAAGTTGAAAAATTCCATAACAAATTTTATCAACAAACCTGAAAGCTTAATTCTTGATAAAGAGTATTACCACTACGTTGTTCTTTCTTTGTTTGTACTCTACTGTTATTATTAGATTGTGGTGGACTAACTGGTGATGTAACAACACTTTTATTTTCTAAATTTAACGAATCAGTTTCTTGACTTCTTTCCACTTTCGTAACGGCATCTTTCACATTATCAAACTCACTGTGCAAACTAATTTCAAAAAAAATTACAATAAGAAAACACAAAAAATGCCACTTAAAATACCTTGGCGACGAATGAATGCTGCTGACTGGCGACGAAGGTACACTATCCACATTTTCTGCGTTTTCCAATGAAGCAAATCCAAACGAAATCGGACCAGAACTACGACCAATATTCAATCGATTGTTCAAACGTCCAACTTCTGCCCTTTCATTCACCAATTGTTGTCCGGAATGCAACAATTTCGTACGCTCCATATAATCTACATGTGTTTTAAACAATTCCGTATAGCGCTCATGTAATTTGGCATATTCTTTCTTTAGTTCAGCTTCACGTTCTTCCAATCTGCCAGCATGTTCCATGGAATTTTTGTGTTTTAACTCCAACATACGCACAATACTTTCCAAAGCTTCTAGTCTTGTAGTCAATTCTTTGCGTTCACCTTCTGCAGCGTCCTCATACTCTAAAAGTTTCTGTTCGGCAGCTTTTCGAAATGATTTTTCACGTTCATATTGGGTGACCAGTTGTTCGTTGTCTTCTCTTAGTAATTCCAATTCAACATCATGTTCCTACATCGAATTAAATATTAAAGCAAAGTTTTATTGTAAATGGATGTTATTATACCTGATTCGTTTGATATGCTGCATCCAAGCATTCCAAAACATTGACTAACAAAGGCATTAAAGTCTTAACAACATCCTCATCGTATCTGGCAATCATTCGCTCGAATTCCTGGTAAATACTGCCAGCTAACGATTGTACCTTTTCTGACATAACAACATGTGAGTCCTCATGTGTACCGTAAACGGTCTCACAATTCAGACCACCCCCAGCATCGTCCAAATTCATGATGTTTTCCTTTGTAACGTTTCACACACTAATGAATCAACCTACTTCTGTGAATTGATTGGTGTTGTCATAGTATTTGCACTGGACAGTTCTCCAAAGCACATCAACAGTTAGTAAAATATCTAAAATATCTTTTACTTCTTCAGATATTATACAACTATTGTTCAAATATCACGCAAATGTTGTCCAAAAAAGACACAACCTATCTATTAATCTGCCATCTTTACTTGCCAAAATATTTTTGCGCATTACAGATATGCCAACATAGAAAATTGAAAAATTGAAGGTGATTTGCATAAGCCTTAAATAAACGTTAAAAATAAGATTTACATTAGCCGATTAATAATTTGTAAGGCGATTAGCATAGAATGTGGGTGAATAACGTTTAATAGATATCGATTTTCCAATTTTCAAGTAAAGAGAAGGTTTTTATTACAACAGTTTGGCCAACACCAAGATGTAGAAATCACTATTGTGACATTGACGTGTATGAAAGTTTATAAGGTTATGTTGTTAGATAATTAAAAATAAAAATGTATAAATTAAAATTGGGTCTATTTATATGCTTGCTGGTAAATATTCCTCAACTATTTTATCGTCTATTGCATTACAAAAGTCTAATTTGCAGCATGTAGTATCAAGCGAATTTACCGCGGAAGACTGTTGGTCTCTCGGATTTAATAAAGCCAATTTATTATGTTCCTCTTGTGACCTTCTAACTAAATTTAATTTAGATGTAATAAAGTAAGAGTTCCAATGGTTTTGTTTACACTTTTATCAAAAGATCAATGTTTTGTTGCGCAGAAATCACTGTAAAGAATGTTGTCGGCAAGACGAACAAGGAACCACTGAAAAACGTTATGCAAAGGCGGTTCTGGAGGTGTGCACATGTAAATTTGGTGCTTATCCACAAATTCAGGCCTTCATCAAAAGCCATCGACCAGCCCAATTTCCTAATTTGCAAATTAAATATATACGAGGCTTGGATCCGATTATTAAATTATACGACAAGGATGGACACTTACAAGAAACTGTGGCAATTGAAAAATGGAATACAGATTCAGTTGAAGAGTTTTTAAATACTCATTTAGTAAAATCTAGCGATGATGATTATTTAAGGACAAATATGGTTTAAAATAAAAGTTTCTTATTTAGTAAAAGTTGTTTTATTTTATACTTCGTTTTCAACTAGAGTTACAACGTCATTTGCAATTGATAAATTTTCAATTTTATTCAACTTTTTATTGTATTTTTTAATTAGTTTCTCAGAGCATTCAGTTTCTCCAGTGTGTTTTAAGTAATGATTTAATACTTTCTTTTGCAACTTCGTGGTTGATATACTACCTTTTTTCTTTACTATTTCTATTATGGCATCTTTAAAACTAAACTTTTCAGCATTTGCTTTGTCTTCTGTGCCTTGATTTTCGTCCTTTTGCTTTAATTTCTTAGGTTTAGATGATTCTTCACCATTTTCTTCTACTTGTTCATTAATAGCTTTCCTCTTTTTTCCATTTTCAGTATTCTTCTCTAGTTTCTCTGTCTGTGGATCACTTTTCTTAGAATTATTTTTATAAATATTCTGTTTATGTTTTTCAATTAAATTCCAAACAGGTTCTACATCATTCATGTTTACTTTTCTACGGAACGTGTTTGAAATAAAATTCATAAATCTGGGTTTCTTTTTTGGTATGTTACTGTAGTCTGAAAGTAAACTTAATATATTCCGATGTGATGGATTCAAATTTTCCTCTTTATCAATTATCGATTTGATCATTTCTGTCCAATTTTCTTGTTTCTGTTCACCCTTTTTAACGATATCTGTTTTTGAACCTTTAGCAGCATAGCGTGCATCTTCTGATATGCATTTTGTATGCACATCATAATCTTCACCGCTGAAATATAAATACTTAATAAACAGATAATATCAATTTATGGGTACTATTTACCGAAAGTCCTTTAAGCAATCTACACAAGTCAAAGATTTAGGCTTGCGGCAGTGAAACATATAATGTTTTTCCACCCGCGGCTTCTGAAGACTGTCTCCACAGTGGTTACACGTGAAAACAACCATTATTCATAAATTAAATTCAATAATTAATTTTTATTTAATTGCAAGTAAAACACGTGTACTGCAAACAGTTTAAATAGTGAATTTTTACTCTAACTTGAATAGCGTTCCATTTCGATTCATGTTCGATTTGACAAGAACAAGATCAAATGTCCCTAAATTTTGATGGTTAGGATCTGTGACATTGTTTACATTTTTTGTTAGGATGTAAAACTCGTTTCTATTAAATTTGGATTAGTAGAAAAATGTTGCCTGGAATTGGTGTTTTTGGCACCGGCCCAGTAGTTAAAGTTCTCATTCCGATTTTGCGGGAAAATGGATTCAAAGTGGAAGCTCTTTGGAGTAAAACTCTTTCAGATGCCCAAGAAATGGCCAAAGAATTAAATATACCATTCTACACGAACAAAGTTGATGATGTTCTCTTACGTAAAGATGTAGACTTAATATTTGTTATGTGTCCACCAAGTTTGCACGCTCAAATATCTGACAAAGCTTTAGGAATTGGGAAACACATTGTTTGTGATAAGCCAGCCGGTTTAAGTCAAAGTGATGCCCTGAAAATGGTGGGCGCTTATCAGTATTATCCCACACTAATAGCTTTAATAAATTATTCATTTCGATTTCTACCAGCTTTTATACACATGAAGAAAGCATTGAAAGAGAATTATTTAGGCTCGCCAATCACATTAATTGATATTCGAATACATAGTGGTTGTTTGTTTAGTGAAACTGATACATTCGATTGGCGATGCGACGACACCATGGGCGGTGGTACATTAAATTTAGTTGGAAGTCATGTAATTGATTTGATTACTTATTTAACCGGTCAAAGAGCAACTAAAGTTCATGGAGTTGTTAGAACTTTCACTAAAAACACAGAAAACATTAACGGAATACGCCGAATATCCGCCCCTGATTATGCTACATTCCAGATGGAACTAGCTAATGGCATCCTAGTTACAGCCACATTAAATAGCCACACTGTGGGAAGCACATTTCAACAGGAAATTATGATTTGCAGCAGTACAGGTCATTTGGTTGTGCGTGGTGGCGATTTATTCGGCCGACGAAATAAAGGAAGCGAAGAAGTGATTTATTTGGATGTAGAGGATATGCAATGTGCCGTACCAAATTCAATTCTACCAAAACCATTTGTTAAAGGATTGTGTAAGATGGTGTCTGCTTTAAGAGAGGCTTTTATGCCAGTTAACGAGAAAGCTGGATGGATTAAAGAGCCTGTTCAAGCTGCAGCCAATTTTGAAGATGGATTATATGTGCAAGCAGTTTTAAGTGCAATACGACAATCGTCGAAAAATAGACAATGGGTTAAAGTGAATATTATTAGTGAACAAAATGATAAAAATGAATTCTTCAGTGCTGTTGTTAGACGAACAAATATTTCATTACCTTAATTTGTATAATAAATTATATGTATCAGTTTTATAATAAAGAAATTATTCATATTAAACCAATTAAGTATTGTTCATTTTGAAATAGACTAGATAAATAAATTGATTTTTTATAATCAAATCAAAGTTTTATATCCGTTGATATTAAATAGATTAACCCAAATCCTTATTCAATTAGGACTAGTATAAAATCACAACAGATTTCATTGCCATTGTCAGTATAGAGTTAAATTTTATAATTGCAGTGACAATGAATTTACTCAATCTGACCAATGTTCCAATTCATCAAGCCAGGTAAGACGACTATTTATCTCCAATGCATGAAATACATTATTAAAGTATAGAGCAACTCACAACTTGGGATGGAATTTGAGTCCGGAAGACTTAGTCCACATTCCCGAACACTGGCTGATGTATCCCGAACCAGAACCATCCCTCCATTTACTCCTAGGTCTGGTTTATATATTTTTCTTTGTTGCCTCGATTTTAGGCAATGGACTTGTCTTATGGATATTTTCCAGGTAATTTAACAGTCAATTAAACTAACTTTCATCAACATTTATTCCAGTGCAAAAAGTTTACGAACTGCGTCTAATATGTTCGTGGTAAATTTAGCTTTTTGTGACTTTATGATGATGTTGAAGGCACCAATTTTCATTTACAATTCATTCCATCACGGTTTTGCTGCTGGACAATTAGGATGTCAAATATTTGCTGGAATGGGCGCTCTTTCTGGCATTGGAGCTGGCATGACAAATGCTTGTATAGCATACGATCGTTATACAACGATAACCAGACCATTCGATGGTAAAATTACACGAACAAAGGCATTAATTATGATCATTTTCGTATGGATTTATACAATTCCATGGGCTGTCCTGCCGTTGTTAGAAATATGGGGCCGATACGCTCCCGAAGGATATTTAACAGCTTGTACCATTGATTATTTAACACGTACATTCGATATAAAACTCTTTATTGGATCAATTTTTACATTTTCTTATGTTATACCGATGAGTTTAATCATATATTTTTACAGTCAAATTGTAAGTAAAGTTTTTAGTCATGAAAAAGCCTTACGTGAACAAGCAAAGAAAATGAACGTTGAATCGTTGAGAGCGAATCAAGGAAAACATAATGAATCAGCTGAATTACGTATTGCAAAAGCTGCAATAACAGTTTGTTTTATGTTTGTTGCTTCTTGGACACCTTACGCTGTTTTAGCATTAATTGGAGCTTTTGGAGACCAATCTCTTCTTACACCTGGCGTTTCAATGATTCCAGCATTGAATTGTAAGCTGGTGGCTTGTATTGATCCTTATATTTATGCCATTAGTCATCCTAGATACAGGTAATTTTCGTAAATAAATGTTAGTTTAGCATCTGATTGGGTGTTTCAAGGATGGAGTTACAAAAACGTTTACCATGGCTCGCTATTAAAGAATCTGAAGGTGATACCCAATCAGTGGCAACAGCAGTAACGACTTCAACTCAGCCTCCAGCCGCTCCAGCTGCCACCACATAATTATCTAGCTTCTAGCTTCAAATTTGAGTAACGATAAAGCATTTGAATATATAAAGAATGTTTTTAGTTTAGATTATAGTTTGTCATTTTAAATTGTGAATAACATTTTAAGAAATGTATTTGCGATGTAAAAAATGGCTCTAAATAAAATAGATTTGAATAAAGTGCATATAAAAGAGTTTTTTGTATTATTTTTTCTACCTAAAAAATCGCTATGCTTTGTCGTTAAGGGAAAGGTAGTCGTGGTAACAAAATAAACACAATTTCATTTAAAAAAATTATATTTCGGTGAAATTATAAAACAGTGCGTTTACAAGGGATTCTAAACGGTGAATTTATGGAGCCAGGCCATTCAAGAGGCAGTAATCACTGCCAACGAACCAGGCCTGGTGCGAAAACCAGAAAACGTGTAATAATAGGGGCATCAGATGAGTCCAAACAAGATGCGGCAAATCGGCTATTATGTTTGCCGCCTCTTAAATGCGTTAGGTAAGTACAAATCTAGTACAAAAAAGAATTTAATGTTGGAAATGATAAAAAAAGGACGTTACTTACAATTTTGATGTAACTTCTTTGTAAACCAAACAAAAAATAAACAAAATTCGTTGGCTTGGCAACAGGAAAGAAGGCACTGTTCCCACCTACATCCCCCATAAAAATTTGCTGAAGAAAATTGATGAAAAACTTGTATTACCAGAACCATTGGTAAATTTTTAATGAAATTTTCTTGTATTAGATATACGTAAAATTTACTTTATTTTCTTTGAAGAGTGGTTTTAGTCGTCTTCAAAGGAGTGTTTTAAATGAAAGACAAGATCTGTCTATAGGTGGATCCATAAGCGCTAAATCTAGTGTAAGATCCACGTTAGCAGAGCAAATAACACCTGAACTAAAACTGCCTCATTCAAAATTAAAAAATGTTGTCGATCAGAAGAAGTGCATTGAAATGATGCGACAAAAAACGGATGGATCGCTAATTTATTTAAAATACGCCGTCCCCAAGTCGTCTGAACTGTATTCTCCCTATGCTTTAAAGTATTAAAATAAATATTGAATAAACTATTTATAAATTTGCTTTTTCTTGTCACAAGAATTGTTAGCTACTCCGAAGCACATGGCGATGTTTTCTTAACAATGACCGCAAAAGGTGTAATGCAACATGTTGGTAATGAGATGACTTTCACACCATTAGATAAATGGGAAGAGGAATACGATATTTATTGTCGTTTAATGCAAATAAAGACATTTTATTGTTTTCGAATGTGGAAAAACTTTTATGTGTGGCGCAAAAATATAATTTATTGTAAATTTATATCAGCACAAAATTTCTTAAAAGACAACTTGTTTATTGTGAATGATATTTTACGTGATGCACTTTTGAATATACAGTTAATGTGTTATAAATTGTGGGATACATCTTTCACAAATGTTCAAATTATTGAAGATTTTTTATTGTTTTATTTTATTGAAGATCAAATGGAGAAAATGGAAATACTTGTTGAAAATATTAACGAATTTCGTGTTTTGACTAAAGAAATTATTGCAAATGCTTGTCATAGTGCATTATTGGCAAAAGGGTTTGTGTTGGATGAAAGAAAAACTTTTGCTAAAGGTAAATCTAGTTTGATTTTCGTCAACATTTTCGTTCTTAGAATAATTTTGTTTAGATCGTAAAAAGGCACTTAAATCGGCTACGAAATTTTCGTACATTGAACAAGCGAGTAAAAAGAAGTTTTGCAAACGTCTTACTTGGTATATTATTAAAAATACAAGTAAAAATTTTAATTTTGTTTATTATAGCTTTATAATATTGGTTGATTATATGATGATAAATATGTTACATCGTTTATTAACAAATTCTTTAAATGAACTAAATACAGCATTAAAAAATCATATAAAATATTTACCATCAAATGATGTTATCACAAATATTGATTTACAAGAAAATTTGGAAATATCACGTTCCAGCGATTATCCTAAACAACCATTCTTTAATGTTAATGTTAGAATAACTAAAGACGGAATTACTTTAGATCCATCGTTGAAAATTGTTAATGATATATTTAATCAAATTTTTATGTTATGGAAACAACATACGAATGATATAAAGACTTTCATCGGTGATTCTTTTTATTCAGATTTTACTACGTAAATCGATCTAATGTTGGTAATATTTGTTAACTAATTTACAAATAATCTTAGGCCTATCATAAACGGGAAAGTAGAAGATAGAATTTGTGGTTGGGGCCCAACATTATCATTTTATCTTTCAGTTGATGAAGATTTAGAAGCTAGTCATAAAGAATTTTTTAATTACTTTGACACAAACTATAATGCAGCAAAATTATACTTAGAACGATATAAATTCATTTTGGATTTTTTTGCAGAAGATTGTAGCGTTCTAGATGAAGACATTCAAAATGAGATTGGTATACGATTAAACTTTCATGAACGCAATATTTTCATTTGAATTTTTTTGACTTTAGATTTGGAAAAGTTTCGTAAACTGTGCATAAAATATCATAATGAAATAAAAATTATTAAAGAAGTTAAAAGTATACAATTTATGGGTATACTTCTATTGGATTTCAATGGTTTTAAAGAGGAAGCTTTACCAGCACCATCGAAATTGCTAGAATTAGTTAACAATGTGTTGCCATGGTTAGGAAAAACAAGAGTAGATGAATTAATTAATGAATCTTCAGAAGCTGAAAACTACTTATTAAAAGATCCAATTCAAACTGTAGAATATGTCCGTTATTTGGAATATCTGGATCAAGTTAATGAAAAAGTTGATAATATGGAAACAAAATTAGATTATTGCAAAGACTTATATGATATTATGGATGAATTTCGTATTGCATTTTCCCCTGAAGAGATGGCAAAATATTTAAGTTTAAGTGTTACAATGTCGAATTTACGAAATTTAGTTGATAAAACGATTGAATCCATTCCAAAAATAATGAAGAAATTCACAACACAAAAGAATAAAGAAACCGATGAATTAAATATTGAAATAAGTAATATTAAAAATGAATGTATGGCTCCCTGGCTATATGATATCAATTCCAATAGCGTGGAAGTGATTGAATTACTCAATGAGTTAAATGAACGATTACTTGAATGCCAAAACCGAGCAAATGAGTTTAAGAATTATGAAAAACAATTTAGAATGGAATTAACACGTTTTGATGCATTAGATGAAGCTATTAATGATGTAAAATTGAGAATGCTTTTATGGGAAAGCTTAGAATCATGGAACAGTATTCTATCTGAATGGTACTCGTGTGATTTCAGTACATTGAACGTTGAAGATGTTAACATGTACATTGCAAAAACTGTTAAAAATATTAATCAGCTTGAAAAAGGTTTACCAGAAAACTTAATTGTTCCCAAATTACGATATGAAGTCCAGTTGATTAAAGATAAAGTAAAATCAAATAAACACAAAACAATTAGTAATCTATTAACAAAATTTTTAGCTTCCAATTATCTCTTATCTTCGTAATCCAAGTTTAAGACAACGTCATTGGATGAAAATTGAACAAATTCTTAATTTCAAATTGAAACCAGATGAAATAATGACTTTGGAGCAATTTGAAGCATTAAATGTATTTAATTATCCTGAAGAATTAATGGAAGTTTCAGGACAAGCAAGTAGTGAAGCTGGTTTAGAAGCTTTGCTGAAAAAAGTAGTTTATTTTTCAAAATACGGACATTAAATTACGGTTTAATATTTTCTTTAGGTAGAAGAATCTTGGGAATCTTTAGAATTTATTGTTTTACCTCATAAAGATTTAAAAGATATTTTTATTCTTGGCACTTTGGAGGATATTCAGGCCACACTTGATGAAAGCAACATCAATATAACCACTATAGCTAGTTCTAAACATGTTGGTCCAATTAAGTCCAGAGTTGATGATTGGATAAAACAATTGGATTTATTTTCGAAAACATTAGATGAATGGATGAAATGTCAACAAAGTTGGATTTATTTAGAAGTTATATTTTCAGCACCAGATATTCAAAGACAATTACCAAATGAATCGAAAATGTTTTTAGTTGTTGATAAATCTTGGAAGAATATAATGAGAAGAACCGCTAAAGTATACTGGTGTTTACCTAAATATTAATTATAATATTAAACTGTAACAATTTAGATGCCATTAGCAATGGAAGCTGCTCTTTATCCTGGTTTGTTGGAAACATTCCAAAAAAATAATGTACTTTTAGAACAAATCATGAAATGTTTGGAATCATATTTAGAAACAAAACGTGTAGCTTTTCCACGATTCTACTTTTTGTCCAATGATGAACTTCTAGACATATTGGCCCAAGTAACTTTAAAGTATTACTACTATTTGAATTAATAATGCTATTAATTTTATTTAGACGCGGAATCCACACGCTGTTCAACCACATTTACGCAAATGTTTCGATGCTATTGCAAAATTAGAATTTGGTGTAAAAATCCCTGATGAAACTGAAGAAAACGTTCCAACTGAAGTTATTCTTACAACAGATATTATCGCAATGATAAGTCCAGAAGGTGAACGTGTTCAACTTGGAAAAGGCCTAAAAGCTCGTGGAAATGTTGAAGACTGGTTAGGAAAAGTCGAAGAATCAATGTTTCTATCTTTACGTCGTTTAATGAAAATCGCCATACAAGATTACATGAATCGTTCACGTACTGATTGGGTAGTACGGCATGCAAATCAAATCATTTTAGCTGTATCACAAATGATGTGGGCAAAAGATGTTCATTCGATTTTGGATAATCCGAACAAGGATGTTCAGAAAGGATTAGAAACATTCGAAAAGAAATGCGTTAATGATCTTAATGATTTAGCTGGCTTAATTAGGCAGAATTTATCGTCAGTTACAAGAAAAATTTTAATAGCATTAATCACAATCGATGTTCATGCTCGTGATACAATTCATAGTATGGTAGAAAGTAAAGTAGCAAATAGTTCTAGTTTCGATTGGTTGAAAGTTTTACGTTATTATTGGCTTGATAGCATTGACGATTGTGTTGCTAGAATGTCCAGTGCTCAATATGTGTACGGATACGAATATTTGGGTGCATCTGGTGTACTTGTTATTACACCATTAACAGATCGTTGTTATCTTTGTCTTATGGGTGCTTTGCAATTGGATTTAGGTGGAGCTCCAGCTGGTCCAGCTGGTACTGGCAAAACTGAAACAACTAAAGACTTGGCGAAAGCATTAGCAATTCAATGTGTCGTATTTAATTGTTCAGAAGGTTTAGATTATAAAATGATGGGTAGATTCTTTTCTGGTTTAGCGCAATCAGGTGCTTGGTGTTGTTTTGATGAGTTCAATCGTATCGATATTGAAGTACTTAGCGTTATTGCACAACAATTAATCACTATACGTAATGCAAAAGCATCAAAATTACCAAGGTTCATGTTTGAAGGCAGAGAAATTAAAATGGTGCAAAAATGTGCGGCTTTTATAACTATGAATCCAGGATATGCTGGACGAACTGAGTTGCCAGATAATTTGAAAGCGTTATTTAGACCTATTTCAATGATGGTACCTGATTATGGTACTAAGATCACAGCGTATTTTATCTTCACATAAATATAACTAAATTTTTATTTTTATATAGCGTTAATTGCTGAAGTTATTTTATATTCAGAAGGATTTGAATCATCTAGAATACTTTCACAAAAAATGGTACAAATGTACAAGTTGTGCAGTGAGCAATTGTCGCAACAGGATCACTATGATTTTGGTATGCGTGCTGTGAAAAGTGTACTAGTTATGGCAGGTTCATTAAAACGAGCAAATCCTGAACGAAACGAAGATGTTGTTTTAATTTGTGCATTACGGGATAGTAATTTACCGAAATTCCTCGCAGATGATGCTATTCTATTCAAAGTAGAACTTTTTCTAATAAGTTTGAAGCTTCTATTTAAATTTTTTCTTTGAAGGGTATTTTGGGTGATTTATTCCCGGGTACAGAATTACCAGTGCAAGATTATGGTTTATTCCAAGAGGCTATAGAGGCAGTGATGTTAAACCAAAATCTTCAAAGAGAACCTGCAATGATAGCAAAAGTGATTCAATTGTACGAAACAATGATCGTGCGCTGGGGTGTAATGCTTGTTGGTCCAACTGGCGGTGGCAAATCATCAATATTAAATGTACATTTTCATTCAATAAGCCTAAATCTATTATCAATTGAATTTTCTCCAACAGACTTTAGGTTTAGCTTTGACAAAAATGTATGATGACGAAATTGAAGGCGCTTATTATCGTCCAGTCCAAACTTACACAATGAATCCAAAAGCTGTAACTGCTGGTGAATTATATGGAGAAGTAAATCCATTCACATTGGAATGGCGTGATGGTTTAATGGGTATTATGATGAGAACAGCAGTACAAAGTACAAACGAAGACCATCAATGGATTATATGCGATGGACCAGTGGATGCAGTTTGGATAGAAAATTTGAATACTGTTTTAGACGACAATAAAATGTTATGTTTAGCAAATTCAGAACGTATTAAATTAACGCCGTATGTTCATATGGTATTCGAAGTACAAGATTTATCGCAAGCATCTCCGGCTACAGTAAGTCGTTGTGGAATGGTATATGTTGATTCTGATGAATTAAAATGGTTACCATATGTTAAATCTTGGCTACAAAATATTAAATCAACATTATTAAATGATGAATGGAAAGAATATGTTTTAAGTCTATTTGAAACGTACGTTGAAAAAGGATTCATTTTTATTAAAAAGAATTGTGATTACTCCATACAACAAGTAGAAGTTAGTAAAGCTACGATGGCTTGTACATTATTTGAAAGTTTCATTAGTATGCCGGGAGCGATGGAGAAAATTGGTGAAAAAAGTAAAGTACGTAATTTTCTATGTCAAACGTTCATATTTTCCTACGTATGGGCTTTGGGTGGTAATTTATTGGATGAAAGTAAAGAAAAGTTTGAAAGTTACGTACAAGATCAATTCGATGATAATCCAGATGCAAGATTACCGGCTGGTAACGAACTGGGATCAATTTATATGGAAATCGAAAGTCATCGCTTAGAACCGTGGAGTAGAATCGTGCCAAATTTTAAATACGATAAAGATATACCATTTTTTGAAACTTTGGTACCTACTATCGATACGGTTCGTTTTGGATATGTTGCTGAACGATTATTGTATAAGAGTTATCCTGTTTTGCTAACTGGAGACACAGGTACTCGTAAGTTATTTTAAGAAGTTTTACTAAAAGTGTTGATTTAGGTGTTGGAAAATCTGTGGTAGCAAAAGATGTACTTAATCGTTTAAATGATTCTACTAAATTTGTTTCAACCACAATAAATTTTTCTGCTCAAACAAGCAGTACTCGAACTCAAGAAATTATTGAGTTAAAACTAGAAAAAAAGAAGAAAACACTGTTAGGAGCCCCACATGGTAAAAAAGTAATAATTTTTGTTGATGACGTTAATATGCCCAAATTGGAAACTTATGGTGCTCAACCACCAATTGAGCTTCTAAGGCAATTTTTGGACTATGGTGGTTTATATGACCGTGAAAAGCTTTTCTGGAAACAAATTTGGGATGTTATTTTGATGGCAGCCTGTGCTCCACCAGGTGGTGGACGAAATCCGTTGACTCCAAGATTTGTTCGTCATTTTGGAATACTGCAGATTCCATCTCCGAACGAATTTTCTTTAAAAGCGATCTTTAAAGTATTTTTTCACATATAAAAAGTTTTTAGTTGTATATAAATTTGGTTTTAGTGTATACTGAAAGGATTTCTCTTTGATTTTTCGAATGAAGTACGCGATTTGGGCGATTCTATGGTAAATGCAGCTGTTGAAATTTACGATCGTATTGCAACTGATTTATTACCAACACCAGCCAAATCGCATTACGTATTTAACTTAAGAGATTTATCGAAATGCATTCAAGGTATAACACAAGCCAATGCTGGTACAATGCGTGAAGAAAGTACCATGTTGCGCTTATTTTATCATGAATGTTTGCGTGTTTTTCACGATAGATTGATTAATGTTGAAGATAAATCATATTTTTACTTTTTAATGAAAGATGTATGCTCCAGAAATTTTGGTACAACAGTTTTGATGTTACCAGACGTACCAATTCTGACAGATCCTCCAATCTTACTGTTTGGAGACTTTATGCAAATAAGTGCTAGTAAAGAAGATAGATTTTATGAAGAAATTCGTGATATAGATAAATGCAAGAGTATATTGCAGGATTATTTAGACGATTTCAATTTGATGACTTCTAAAGAAATGAATTTAATATTTTTCATGGCAGCTATTGAACATTGTGTACGAATTGCAAGAATTTTACGTGCAGAACGTGGAAATGCACTATTAGTTGGTGTTGGTGGAATGGGAAAACAAAGTTTAACAAAATTATCATCACATTTGAACGGATATAAATGTTACCAAATTGAATTAACAAGAAATTACGATCATAGTTCGTTCTTTGAGGATTTACGTAAACTGTATTTTAGTGCTGGAGTTGAAAATAATAATATAACATTCCTATTTACCGATACACAAATAAAACAAGAAGAATTTTTAGAAGATATTAATAATATGTTAAATTCAGGTGAAGTTCCAAATTTATTCGAATCTGATGAATTGGAAAAAGTCATTATTGGAACGAGGGAAGCTGCTGAAGAGGCAGGAATTGCAGAAGCAAATCGTGATGCTATTTATGAGTTTTTTATCAAACGAGTTCGCAGTAAATTGCATTTAGTGATTTGCATGAGTCCTGTAGGAGATGCATTTCGGTATTTTTAACAAATATGAATTATTTTGTAAAGCAAAAATTGTAATTTATAGACGTCGCTGTCGAATGTTTCCTTCATTAGTAAATTGTTGTACAATTGATTGGTTTGAAAAATGGCCACAAGAAGCCCTACTTTCAGTAGCTAAAAATAGTTTAAAAGATATTGGTGATGAAGAATTATCTCAAAATCTTTCAATCGTGTGTGTAGCTGTACACGAAGTACGATTTTAATAAATTTCAACTTATTTTTCTATTACTATAATCTAATTTTTAAAGAGTGTTGAAGATATGACTGAACGTTTTTACAATGAAATGAGAAGACATTACTACACAACTCCAAGCAGTTATTTGGAATTAATCAAGTTGTATAAGATAATGTTAGAAAAACGAAAAACTAAATTAATTTCACTCCGCGATCGTATACAAAATGGTTTAAAGAAAATTTACGAAACAAATTCAGTTATTGATTCAATGAAAGAAACTTTAATTGCTCTTGAACCAGAATTAGCTAAAAAATCTATTGTCGTTGCGGAATTAATGAAAAACTTAGCAAAAGAACAGAAAAGTGCAGATAAAGTGCGAGTAATTGTGAAAGCAGATGAAGAAGTTGCAAAAGTAGCTCTAAAATACACGAGAACTAGTTGTTATTACATAAATCTTGATTAAATTTTAGATAAAAGCTGATGAAACACAGTTATTGGCCGATGATGCTCAACATGATTTAGACACGGCACTTCCAGCTTTGGAAGCAGCAACTAAAGCTTTGGAAGCACTTAATAAAAACGACATAAATGAATTGAAAGTATTTCAAAAACCACCAAAACTAGTACAATTTGTAATGGAGTCAATTTGTTTACTTTTGGGCTCAAAGTTTTTAACTAATTACAATTCATTTACGCAAAATTAATATTGATTTTGTAGGATTGATTGGAGTTCTGCTAAACAAGTTTTGGCAGATACAAATTTTCTAAAAAAATTACAAGACTACGACAAAGACCATATCAGTGAAAGTACTTTGAAAAAATTAAAAGCATACATCGATCATCCTGATTTTATCCCAGACAAAGTGGCAACAGTATCAAAAGTATGTAAAAGTATGTGTATGTGGGTTAGAGCTATTGATATGTATGCTAAAGTTTACAAAATTGTTGAACCAAAAAGAAAAAGGTATTTTTAGTAAACTTAATGTTTCCGTTTGAAATAATTTTATAAATAACTTAGATTACAAGATGCTGAAAAGGAACTGAATCAAGTAATGGGTCTTTTAAGAGAAAAGCAAAGACAATTAGCGGACGTTGAAGCTATGATTGCTAATCTTGAAGCTAAATTTAATCAAACAATGGCTGAAAAAGAAGCTTTAGAAGCAAATATTGAGTTAACTTCGAATCGTTTGAATCGTGCTGGACGATTAAATGTTGCTTTAGGCGATGAACAAACTCGATGGGAGGAAGAAGTTAAAGTTAGAACCAAATAATTACTTTTTTTATATATTTTAAATCATTTTTCAATTTAGTCACTTAGCGAAGCTTTATTGAATTCTGTTGGAGATGTTCTGAAAGCTGCAGCTTCTGTAGCATACCTTGGAGCATTTACAAACAATTATCGTGAAGAACTTGTCCAATATTGGGAACAAAAATGCCAAGAATTATCAATTCCATCTGCTAAATCATTCAGTTTGTCAAACGTGTTGACTGATCCATACATGATTCGAATGTGGAACACATGTGGCTTACCGCGAGATTTAGTATCCACGGAAAATGCAATATTAGTCACTGAAGCTGGTCGTTGGCCATTAATGATTGATCCACAAGAACAGGCAAATCGTTGGATACGTCAAATGGAAATACCAAATGGTTTGAAGATAATCAAACTAACGGATTCGAATTTTATGCGCATATTAGAAAATGCTATAAGACTTGGTGTGCCAGTGTTGCTGGAAGAAGTTGGTGAAACATTGGATCCAACATTAACGCCAGTTTTTTTGAAACAAACTTTTGTTCAAGTAAATTAATCGATACATTGATCAATCAAAGGAGAATTAACTATTTTTGATATTTATTAGGCGGGTAGAAAACTTATTCATTTAGGTGATTCGGATGTTGATTATGATGATAATTTTCGTTTTTATGTCACCACAAAACTAGCAAATCCTCATTATTTACCAGAAATTTGCATTCAAGTAACAATAGTCAATTTTACTGTAACACCAACAGGCTTAGAAGATCAATTGCTTGCGTAAGTTTATAAATATTACACGATTTGGTTATTTCTAAATTTTCCAATTTAGTGATGTGGTGCGTATTGAACGACCTGAATTAGAAATTCAACGTACTGAATTGGTTGTAAGAATTAACAACGATAAAAGCCAACTGAAGAATATTGAAGATAAAATTTTATATTTATTGTATAATTCCCAAGGTAATATTTTGGATGATGAAGTTTTGATAGAAACTTTAAATGAAAGTAAAGTAAGTAAAAAAATCATTTCTCTGCAACAAAAAGTTTATAACTAATTTAAATTAAGGAAACGTCAGCTATAATTGCGGCTCGATTAATAGAAGCTGAAGCGACCGAAGAAAAAATATCAATAGCAAGGGAAAAATATAGGTCTGTTGCTACAAGAGGTTCTGTTTTGTATTTTGTAGTAGCACAACTTGCTGAAATTGATCCAATGTATCAATATTCTTTGAAATATTTTAAACAAGTATACGATATCATAGTTTACAAATTTAATAATTTTTTACAATTTAATTTGTAGATATTCAATATTGTTATTGAAAATAGTGAAAAATCGTCAGATTTAGAGGAACATCTAAATAATCTGTACAACAATATAACATTAGCAATTTATACAAATGTGTCTAGAGGTTTATTTGAACGGCATAAACTTGTGTTCAGTTTTATGTTGTGTGTGGCCATTTTGAAAGAAAAAAATCTAGTTTCTGATAGTCAGTGGGACTTTTTATTACGTGGTCCAGTTGGTAGTAAAATTGAATCATCTAAAAAACCAAATTCTGATTTACTTACTGATGCCATGTGGAATTCTGTGAATTATCTTGCTCAAACTTATGAACATTTTAAGCTTTTGTCTGAATCTGATGAAGTTTTAAATATTATTAATATAAAATTCGGTGATTTCAGTTTAGTAAGTTAATTATCCTTTATAGTGGTAAAATTATTAATGGTAAACGTCTTTTAGCAAATTAAAATTGAATCAAATACAAAAACTGTAAGTACTATTCCATGGAATAATATCCTAGATGATTTTGAAAAATTATTATTAATAAAAACATTAAAAGAAGAAAAGCTAGTATTTGCAATAACAGAATTTGTGAAATTGAAGCTTGGACAAGTGTTCATCGAAAGCCCTCAAGTTTCTCTAAATGTTTTATATCAAGACACATCGAATATCGTGCCACTAGTTTTCGTTTTAAGCACCGGCTCTGATCCTTTTGGAGCTTTTCAACGTTTTGCCAGTGAAATGGGTTTCGGAGATAGAGTTAAACCTATTTCTTTAGGCCAGGGTCAAGGGCCAGTTGCAGAGAAACTTATCAAAAGTTCGTTAGATACTGGGGACTGGGTCTTTCTTCAAGTAAAAGAAGTAATATAAAACTTTAAATCAATTTAACGATTTTTTTTATACAGAACTGCCATCTTGCAACATCTTGGATGCTGCCAATGGAAAGAATCATATTACAAATAGCCGAAGAGGGCGATAAAATACACAAAGACTTCCGTTTATATTTAAGTTCGATGCCATCAAAGTCGTTTCCAGTAGCTGTTTTACAAAATTCAGTTAAAGTAACTAATGAACCGCCGAAAGGACTTCGCGCAAATATAAGGCGCGCTTTAACTGATATGTTGGAAGACTTTTTTGAAGATCATCGTAATTCATGATAATATTGTATTATTGTGAAACTTAATTTTCGAAATATTTTAGCACTTGAACAAAATTGGCGCTCAATGTTATTTGGAATATGCATGTTCCATGCAATAATACAGGAACGTAAAAAATTCGGTCCATTAGGTTGGAATATAATTTACGAATTCAATGATAGCGATCGAGAATTTGCTTTTAACACTTTGAAAATGTATTGCGAAGAAGGAAGAATCCCCTGGGATGCTTTAGAGTATCTAACAGGCGAAATTACTTACGGAGGCCGTGTAACAGATTACTGGGACTTGCGTTGTCTTAAAACTATCTTAAAAATATTCTTTTCACCACAAATATTAAGGCAAAATTACGTCTATTCGTCCTCTGGCGTATATTATTGTCCCAGATATGATAAATTGAAGGATTATCGCATATTTGCCGATCAATTGCCGATAATTGAAGAACCGGAAATATTTGGCATGCATGAAAATGCTAATATTGCTTATCAGGTTTTAATATAATAATATAAACAAAATAGTATATCTATTTGTTTATAAATGGTTTTATAGACGAAAGAAACTCAAGCAATTATTAATACTATAATGGAAAGTCAACCAAGGGCTTCCTCAGGATCTGAAGGAAAATCTAGCGATGATATTGTTTACGAATTAGCTGAAATGGTGATTTCTTCAATAATCCCCAAAATACAAACTGAAGAAGTCAATTTAAATATGTTTAAAGTGTGTAGTTTAAATATAAAAACAACATAATTTTAATTTATTTCGTTTAACAGAAAGACGAAAAAGGTCGTTTGCCTTCTTTAACAACAGTTTTAATACAAGAAATAGATCGATATAATATCTTATTGAAATTAATTCACAATTCAATGGAAAACTTGAAAAAAGCTATTAAGGGATTGATAGTTATGTCTGATGCCTTAGAAGAAGTTTTTAAAGCATTTTTAAATAATAAAGTAATAAAATTTCGCGTATTAATTTAATTTTACAATTACAATTTTACAGATACCGCAAATGTGGTCCAAAAAGGCATATAATTCTTTAAAAAGTTTGGGTAGTTGGGTTCACGATTTAGTACTTCGTCTAGACTTTATTTCTGTATTCAAAAATATTTATACTAACTTTTTATAAATTTAATACATATTTTTTTATAGATTTGGGTGCGATATGGACATCCAACATCTTACTGGCTATCTGGCTTTTATTTTCCGCAGGGATTTCTTACAGGCACTTTACAAACACATGCCAGAAAATATAATCTGCCTATAGACACATTAAAATTCGATTTTACTGTAAAATCAATAGTTATAGATCAAGAGAATGTAATGAAATTACATTTAGAACACGAAAAAGAAGTTTACGAAGCATATCAACCATTAGAATCGCCAAATGATGGTATAATTATTCATGGTTTATTTATAGATGCTGGAAGATGGAGTAAAAATAGACTTGTCGATGCAAAACCAGGTGGATTAGATACACACTGTGTGAATTTAATTAATTAATATTTTCGTTAATTATTTAAGGTCAAATAAATCCGCCTTTGCCAGCTGTTTGGTTTATCCCAACAACAGAAATGCCAGAAGACGATAAACGTTACGTGGCACCGTTATATAAAACTTCTGTACGAGCTGGTGTTTTATCAACAACTGGACACAGTACGAATTTTATCTTATCAATTTTGTTACCAAGTGATAAGGATCAAAGCTATTGGATTTTGAAAGGAACAGCATTGTTAACTCAAATAACTGATTAATATAAATTATATTCGTTAACAATTTTATAACAATTTCTTTAATATAATGTATTTTTATGTAGATGTATTAAATAAAGTTTGTTGTATATGTAAAATCTCTGGAGATAAAAAGTTTCTAAAGTGTTTTCTTGAGTCCTCAGAAAAATCGGTATATGTTTCTAGGAAATTTAATGTCAATACAAGTTCTGGCGGCATTTCCATACTTTTTATACTGAAATTTAATTTAATTAGAAAAGAACTACTCCTATAATTTTTAAAGGTTTGTACCTTGCATTGTACTGCGTTAATTGTAAAACGTAGTCGCAAAGTAATCTAATAAATTCCTGATTTAATTTGTCGTGGAATTGTTTTAAAATCGTGTGAACAGCAATTGCAAAAGACGTTCCATCGAATTGTTCATTAGTTCTTTTACTTAAACTTGCTATTAAGTTTTTTATTTTATTAATAAATAAAATTATTTAGCTGGGGAATACGTACCAACATTTTGTGGTAAAAAGATTTTTGGTAGATGAGCAATAACGAAAATGAATAAAATTGTAGCGTAGTCTGTATTATTTTTTGAAGTAATGTAAACTTTTTTAAATGGTTGATTAATGCCAGCATAATCAAAATAACCTGATACAATTTGCAAGAACTCCTCACTAGGAATATGAGTCTCATTTTTTATATCCAAAAGCAACGCACTCAAAAAGAAAAATATTTAAAATAAAACTAAACGATTAGCAATTAGAAAACTTACTCATTTAGAGTTCTTAATGAAGACTCCAAATTTTTAGCATTAAATTTGCAAGATTTATTTAGATGAAAAACAATTAAATTACGTATCAGTTGCAATTGTCCAATAATTAATGCACTTTCAAGAAAATCTCCCCAAATTTTTGTTGTTCTATTTATAAACTGTTGATAAAATTTTAACGGATTATTTATTTCATCCGTTTGATTTATATCTTTGCATATTGTAGACATAATATTAGCCCATGAATTTGTTGTGGCATTTTTGTTTTCCAAAAAACCGGATAATTTTTGAAGATTTGTAATAATCATGAAAGAAAACAGTCTATCTAGTCCAGCCAAACCGGCTATTTCTATTGCATTTGCTATTGATGCTAACGTTTCTTTGTTGAAAACAATCTTTTGAGTTTTTAGATCGTACCAAGTGGTTGTTTGGCCCAAATATATAGAATTTCTTGTTTTTTTTAGATTAATTATACATTCTAACTAAATTCTAAGTACTTACCTTGGATCTGTCAGACGAATTACTTCTCTAGCTAATCTCCCGACAAAATTTTCGCTGAAGGTGTCCGTAGGCGCAAATAATGGTATCGGAACGTAGCGACTTTGGTACAAACTTTGCCAAGGCTGCACTTTATTACGTAAAAATCCATTACATTCTTGCTCCACATTGAAATTTATAATACGTGTAACTTCTTCTTGCCATATTTTCAAACCATTTATATTTATATAGTCCTAAATATGATTTTTTAATACAAAACAAACTTGTAAATCCGAATCCCACCTGAATATATTCAAACGAGCGTTTATAGCCATCCATAATTTGTCCCAAAACTTTTAATCTTTGCTCCAATTCATCAACTTTCGGTTTAGGACTGAATATAAGTTCGTTATGCAATGCCTTCGATATATATTGCACCAATTCTTTGCGAATGCCATCAACAAGTAATTGTTTTGGATCTAAACACACGACACCAACTAATGTACTCTTCATCATCCTCATTCCTTGACTGAAAACCGAAACCGAATGCGTTAATTCAGCAAATTCGAATCTTTCATTCAATTGGGCATAATCTTTAAGCTTTTCCTTTTCCAAACGTGTTGGTAACTCCTTCAAAACCGATGTTTGCATCTCAATTATGCGAGCCATTTTATCAAACATCATATTCGGAATGATTTGCAAAACTTTTCGCACATAAATTTCCAATTCTCTACTGTAATATTCAGAAACTGATACCAAATCCTCGCTGTGGGCTTGATTGATACGTAACAAGGGAATTTCTAGGGCTGACGCTAATTTTAAGAAAACTGCTCGCAATTTTATGACCAAAGTAGGTTCTCGTTTAATGCCCAGTTGCATTATTGGCGTATATGTATCGATTAATTCCCACGCATAACTAATATCACCGATTATTTGCAAATTAATCAATACATCTTCTTTGATATTCATATTTCGCACCATTTGATGCAAATATTTTCGAGTTTCAGCTAAAAATTGTATGACTTGCATATTGGATTCAAGCTGATGGAATTCTTGCACCTCTTCTAATGCTTGAATAAGCTGAATTATTTTCCTTGAAGAACTATTGTCATCTGGCATTAAAGATTCGATTTGTTTGGATATTTCCATGAACCACAATTGTAAGTGTTCGTTCTTTTGGATGCGAGTTAATGGTTTCGTCCCGCTAAACACCTCCGAAAGCTCTACAAGACTTTTGTGACTCTCATTTTTCAATTCCAGCCACTGTTTATCTTTCTCATCGATTAAATTCTTAAATATATCTTTTGTTATTAATTCCAGTTGTGCCGTATTTAATAACAATTTGAATAAGTGAACTGGCTCGCATTTTGCTTCATTGACAACTAGATCGCGTAGTTGTTTAACTTTTTTATT
The DNA here is from genome assembly GCA_004796505.1 of Oryzaephilus surinamensis. Classification (NCBI taxonomy): domain Eukaryota; kingdom Metazoa; phylum Arthropoda; class Insecta; order Coleoptera; family Silvanidae; genus Oryzaephilus; species Oryzaephilus surinamensis. The sequence goes on from SSSI01010329.1 coordinate 46,079, forward strand.
TTTGCTAGATTTTAAAGCAGTATGTAACATTATCCACCGAACTGTAACATTGCATTCTCTTAATAAATTTGTTATATTATTTAAATCTTGTAGTAAAGATTCATGTGTTATTGTCCCTTCCTTTAATTGGGCATTTGTTCGTTTTGTTAACTCTTCAACATTCATTCCATATGTTATAGAATGTTCTTTCACGTTAATTGGTTCTAATGTATTGTTTAATGCCATTCTGGCAGCTTTAAAAGGCTCCCAACTTTCTGCCAAATTCACTGTATAGCCCATATAAAGAGAAATAATCCAATTATCGGGAAAATATTTGTCGACAATTTCACGCATTATGCCTGTTTGAGAGTGAAGAATGTTGGAAGAGAAGAATAAACAGATGTACAACATCGAAGCTTGAGTTGCCAATGCTGTGCTGCGGTGCTTTGGTAGTGGGTACACGGATATTTGTCCATAAACATCGTCTGAACGTAATCTACCGATTACTATATCTATGTAAATTGATTTAATTGGAATTCGTCTGTAAATAAGTAAACATTATTAAATTATTTAGTCTCTCTAAAGTGCAAGCTACTTGAAATAGTCTTCTGGATAGTTATTTGGTCTTTTAGGTGTGTTAAAGCCAGTGTCTCGTAGAAGTTTACATACTTCATCGATGCAGCTTTGTGTGTCGCGTCTTTGGGGTGTGTACCGATAATACGAAACTAATATTCGCTCTCTTACAATTCCATCAATGTAAGCGTCTACCAACAGCAGCATTAGACCATATAAATATAGGGCTTCGCACTAAAAAAATCATAAAAAATTAACAAATACTTGCATTTTGATAATGAATTCATTACTAAAAGCTGTTTTCCTTCCATATCGATAAAAATAGTTTCCAATGATTGGTGTAAAAACATGCCATCGTCAATTTCATCAAGAAAATGATTTAAATCTGTAATATAACAATGAATACTCTCAAACGCTAAATAAAAACGATTGATGATTTCTATGTTATTGTCACGGAATTCTTCATCTAAATCTCTTAACGTCTAAAAGAGTAAAATTAAAAATACAACAAAGCCTTTTAAGTTGAATTTACGTCTGTATTTTCAATTTTGTAATCTTGGGCTTCCGCCACTTTAAAATAACTAAAGTCTAATATTATTTCTCCATATTTCTGGACTTCTTCTTTGACTTCAAGTCTAAAAATTTGTATTAAATAAGTAGTTTAATCTTAAGACTTGTTTGCATACCTATAAATTTTTGGAATGTAATCCTTTAAGCGTAAAATTTCTGCAACAATCGCATTTCCACGGGAAACTAATTGTAAAGCGGTTTGGCCGCATATATTGTTTTCCGCAAGAAAATCAGTCATTTTAGAATATTTACATTTATTATTGTTTTTATAACAATTTTTAGGTTATATTATGATGTTACGACGTTACGTCTACTGTCGTCTGTCGTCTAGTTACTTTTGATTTGGTGTATTTGTAATACTGCATCTGCTGCACGTTTCCTCTCATTCAATTAATCTTTTCTGTTAAAAACAGGTAAGTTAAAAATTAATTATTAAGTGATTAGTAATTATTGTAGCGCCATTTAATTATTAGACTATATTCCAATAAAATCAGTTTATTCACATAATGAATATCAGTCAAAAATCATTAATTGTTTTCTTATTTTTAAGCACGTGTTGTCTTGTTGGAGCACATGTGCATGAAAGTACAATTTTTATTATAACTTATCTTTAATTTAACAGAATGTCTTCTCGTTTACCTTTGGTAATAATACTAGGAGCCACAGGCTCCGGGAAAACAAAATTATCTTTAGAAATTGCACGGAAATTCGGTGGTGAGATAATTGGAGCAGATAGTATGCAGGTATTTTAGTCAGGCAATTATAGTGTCCAAAATCAACATTTATTTATCAGATATATAAAGGATTGGATATTATAACAGCTAAACCGACAAAGGAAGAACAATCCATAGCCCAACATCATTTAATTGATTTTGTGGAACCGCATGAACATTACACAGTTTTGGAGTACAGAAACAGTGCTTTGAAAATAGTATCCTTTGCAATATTTTAATTTTTTTATTTTAAAATTCCTTAACGGACTATGTAGATTGAAAGTTTATTCCAGTCCAACAAGCTGCCTGTAGTCGTTGGAGGTACAAATTACTACATAGAATCTTTATTATGGAAAATTTTGATCGATAGTCCTGAAGATTCTTATTCAAATGTTTCTGGTGTTCTTCCAAACAATGAACATGAGCTACCAAGTGAAGAGTTACACAAAAAACTGCAACAGTTAGATCCAACTATGGCTAGACGATTACATCCCAACAATAAACGAAAAATTCTTCGAGCTTTGGAAGTTTTTTACAAAAATAAACGAAAACTCAGTGATTTACTTCTTGAACAGCAACAGTCACCAGATGGTTCGCACTCTGGAGGCGGTCTCCGTTATCAAAATGCATTAGTTCTTTGGTTACAATGTGAACAAGATGTTTTGAATGAAAGATTAGATAATAGAGTTGACACCATGTTAGAACAAGGCTTATTAAAAGAATTAAAAGATTTCCATAATGAGTACAATAAGAATAGAATAAACAAGGATGAGTAAGTATTTTTTTACATTGTTATTATATTATTTGATATCTTTTTTTTTTTGTTATACTTTAGATTACCTGATTACACAAAAGGAATATTTCAATCAATTGGCTTGAAAGAATTCCATCCATATTTAATTATGGACGAAACAGAAAGAGAATCAGAGAATGGAAAACGTATTTTTAATCAATGCATTGACCAACTAAAACTAGTTACAAGAAGATATTCAAGGAGGCAGATAAAATGGACTGTAAATAGATTTTTAGGACGAGACGATCGAGAGGTATATGTATTATAAACGAATTACGTCCAATATAATGACAGTTTCAAATACACAGGTGCCTCCAATTTACGGTTTAGATACTACTTATCCGGAAGAATGGGATGAAACTGTACTGAACCCAGCTGTAGAAATCATTAGCAGTTTTATATCACAAACACAATGCCAAATAAAGCCTTTGGAACGACGAAAAGTTAATACAACACCAAATGCTTTAGAAGATACTCATTTTTGTGAAATTTGTCAACGGACATTTATTGGCCAAACTCAGTATTCCATGCATATGAAGTCGAATAATCACAAAAGGCAACTGGCTGGCGTCTCAAAGAAGTCGAAACGACAATAAAAAAGTATGTATTAATCCTTAGAATTAAGTTATAAATAAGGGGATAAAAAGGTATTTTTTAAATAAAATATAAATGGTTAGAAGCAACAAATTTATTTGTAAAAACTTATGAGGAACTAAAACCAATAATGTATTATGAAAGATTATAATAACCTTATAAATTAAATTATACAACACGTTAAAAAATATATAATAGAGGCCGCAGTTGAATTTTTTAATTGTTGAAACACGTTATATAAAAAAAACTAGTCTTTCAACTAATAATTACATGATAATGTTTTTTGCGGCCACCTATGGCTATTATAATAAGTACAATATAACGAAAATTCTGTTATCAATAATAATAATTATTATTAGGGCTACATTTTAAAAGAAACCCAAACTAAAAGTAAATAATTAAGAATTTTTTCAATTATATTACTAAAGTGGTAGATTATTTTGAAATGGTCGTGAAGCTGAGAGAATTGCCCTGTTATTATATCTTTTTGTAGTTTGATTTATTCTAGAACAAGCAAATTTGCATTTAACATATTTATCTTCTCTTGTAAAAAAAACAAACAAAACTATTTCTATATATTTGGTCAACAGCGAGGTTAAATCACAGGTACGTCTTCATATTTTTTTTTTCGGTTCTGACTTATCACATTTTTCCTTTCGACAATTTTCACAGTAATTTATTTTCTTCTAGTTTTAGTCATAAGGAAAAATAACTTGTCATTGTGTAATAAATTAAAAATGTATGTATTTTTTTATTTAGCTATTTTATTATTTTTTAAATTGATTTTTACTATTTTTTTTTTCATATTTTTTTGTATATAATTTTTATATATTTTTGTATCAAAAGTATAAAATACTGTAAAATATTATGAACACAACAATTCTCTTTATCTCACCGACTAAATATTACTAAATAGATTTTACCTTGTTTGTGCAGGGAAGACTTTTTAAAATTCACAACGTTCTTGCACAAACAATATCTTTTTGTCTATTAGAAAAATGAAAAATTTCTAATGAACATTAAAACATATAATTATATACGACAAACTTTAACAAAAACATGCTTAGACACATTGAGCATTTTTTCTTCAAAAACGTTTTTTAACCACTCTTGAGTTTGGCACTCCAAAACAAAAAAATCCTAAAGTCCTATTGCAGAGAAAATATTTAACTAGTGGTATAGTATTACCCTCTTCAAAAAACATATTATACAAGGGGCATTTTCACGTTCGCTCGTTCAAAATAAAAAAGAAGAGAGAGAGGAGAAAATACCTAAAAATATAAACCTCCATAGAATTATTTATATTTATGTATATATGTAATATGCACATCTAAACAAGCCAAAATATGGCACTTTTCTTCTATTGCTATGAAGGTTTATTAACAAAAAAATAAGAGTAATAATAAGACTTACATGACTATATCACAAAACAATAAGATAAATTATGATTCTCCCTACAATTTTATTTTATTTTTGGGATATTTCCACATTCCATTCAATTAAAGAGCAATGTCAACAGTTTCGACGATAAAAATGTAGCTGTTGTTTAGATTAAATGTGGATACCTTATCAACTATATATATTTTTTTTATATAATTAGATCTGTTGCAATGTTATTTAACAATTACAGAAATACCTTACTAAAATTGTAAAAGCGTCTTAAATATAAATATATACTTTTATACATCGTGAATAATATATTTTCTCTGTTTTAGCGGAGGTAATTGATATTCATGATTTTTTTTTAGTTTTTTTTTGGATTTTTATTTTCAAATAAAAAAAGAAAAACTCATCGCTAAAAAAATATTAGAGCCAATTACATATTTCTTTTATTTGTAAAAAATGCTTATGCCGCTCATGTCAGATAAAACTCTGACGAAATTTAAAAAATTTAGTAATTTTAAACAATTAAAAAAATTGAAAACGATATCTCCATTTCATTAGGCTGAAATTCATTAATAATTTAAAAAAAACTGTGTCCTTTGCTTTTCAGTCTAATGAAATGAAGCTTTTTTTAAAAAAAATTAACTACATATTCGAAAATTAACGAAAACATTATTATTGCTCCACTAAAATACTTTTTTTCTTGATATTAATCATAATCAAACAAATCGTAACTGAAAAATTTTTTCTATTTAAAAAAAATATATGTATATACACCTAACGAAAAAATATCTCAATCAAATAATGTTTCTTTATCACAATTAGTTTTGTTTTACAACGCGAACGAAATAAACATATTAAAAACACAGTTTTAATTTTAGGGGAAGAGACGTGAAGTAAAAAAAGTATTTAGTGATTAAAAACGAAACATTATCTTGAAATTAAATTAAAAAACAAAAAAAAAACGCAACACAAAAAAATTAAACAAATATTCTATCCCTAAAAAAACAACATTAAAAAATCACAGAATGAATTCGAATAAAAATTTACACGATACTTTTTTTTCCTATCAACATCTTTCTAAATTCTTATCCTATTTTTTTTTTGAAAAAAACATATGTGCAGCAGTAGATTGTATACGTGTAGTTATTATCGGTTAAAATTTGTAACTAATTAGAACCTAATTCAAACTACACAATGACTATAAGATTGATTTTTTTTAAATATAAAATAATAATTTAGAAATTAGCATTTATCGTTTTGCGGCTAGACTACGCCGCAATTGCGACACTCTCTGTCTGAGCCACTCTTGTTTCCTTCTTAGCTCATCTAAATGTGCCGTTTGATTATTAGATATATTGCCCAAATTGCGACAATATTGTGCCGCCTCCCTTAATATAACAACTTTTGGTGCTCTCTCCTTTTTACTGACCTCTGGCACCAATATGCGAAGATCTTCGAATGCATTACGTAAATCTATACGCCGTTGCCGTTCCATATTGTTGTGTAAACTGCGTTTCTCAGACGGTTCCGGTTCACTATCACTGCTATTACCATAGACGGCGCGTCGTTTATAAGGTGAATTATTATTACTACTACTGTTGCTACCACCATTCGCCATCCTATATTGTCTAGAACGTTTAACGCCACGCGTCTCTCCAATCGTTCGCCGTTTAACTGTTGCCGTTGATTCGGTTTGACGTTTTACTAAGGGCAATACAGTTTTAATATTACTAATATTTGATAAATTTGTTGTTGTTGCTGTCATTCGTTTTCTGGTCATTGCTGTCGTTATTCGACCTTCCAATTGTTGTCGATCTCGTGTTGATGGATTTGTTGGCAAAGTTGTAACAATTCTACTGTTCAATTTTTCTGTTACAGACACTACGTCGATTTCCTCATCTTCTGTAATATAGAAAAAAAAATTGTTATTTTTACATTTTACAACGTATAATAATAATTACAGTACTGACTAAGCATTTTTTCGCGCTGGTAAAATTTTTTTTTAGATGTATTTTTAGTTTTGCAGATGTCCCGATGTATCTCTATTTTATTTCTAATTCTATAGGAAAAAAAAAACTGTTAACGTGTGTTCCATATTTTTGCAATATAACTTATTTTTGACATGTTTCACCTGAACATTTTCCAGGTACCGGATTCATTGTAATATGATTTATCTTCCAAAATATGTATGTGTGGAAGGATACAATTGTAATTATAAATAATGCAACCCAAAAAAAAGATTACATTCAATAGGTTGCCATTGTAGGTGTATTTCTCAACAATAGCGTAATGTAAAAGAGACTATATACATATACAAGTATATATTGTTAGAGGATTTGCACCCATATACCTGAGTACTCCACCTGAATTATGTTATAATAAACTGTGTAGGTTAACATTGAACATGTGTTCAAAAGCTTGCTCAATAATAATCATAATCATAAGAAAGTTGAAAAGTTGGGCGACTACTAATTTATTTTATTCGACATTAACCGGAAACCAATAAATTGTTTAATGTTCTTGTACATTATTTTAAAAATTTGGCGAATGCGCAACCATTATAAATTTTTCGTTTTAATTTCATGATTGCAGAGTTGTAACAACGTCTTTTTTTTCCTCTAAAATGGTAATGTAGCACATACGAATTTTTAATATTACCAAGCCGACCAAAAAGAAATCATCAAAGTCATAATTGCCAGAAAACTTAATTGGATGGGAGAGTGCAAAAAAAATGAGAAGCAGCCAACAGCAGCAGCAATGGGTCCCACAATATAATATATATGTGTATATATTGGCAATCTGTATAGAGAATGTGCGTTTACCTCGAAACTGGATCCGCCAACAACTTCACTTGCCTTTCACATTCCACACCAGTGCTATAACGGATATTTCGACTGATAAAAGTTGTTCCCACTGCCACATACGTGCCATAGGAGGTCTTTAGCCGAATTTTTTTTTGTATTTACATATATAGTTCCATCTAATTATCATTTAATCGATCACTTAAGAGAGTAAGAAAAAAACGAATAATAATTTTCTGTGTAAAGAAATTCTTGTTTTAAGAACTTTCATTTTATTAACTTGTGTTTTTTTAGGTATGTTATTCAAGTACATACAGTAAAATACTTATGTAGAGTCAATAAATTTAATGGCAACATTATTGAGCTTATTTATTTTTTTTTTTTAACTGTTTCGGAATGTTTAAATTTCTATGTGTTAATTTACTTTTTTCATCGTGTAATGCTTTTGGGCATACAGATACATATTTTAGGTAAAAATTGCTGTTTCATAGAAGTTGGATGCTGTATTGATGTGTGTTTCCAATAAAAAGCCGGTACCGACACACACAAAAACTATATCGTATCTTTTTTAAATCGGTTAGATAAATACTGCAAACACCAAACATCCATCCGGTTTCCAGGAAGGATACTATTCTTAACAAAAATCAGGTATAAAAATTATATATCCATTGAATGGGGAATTTCAGTTCTCTTCTCTCTACATAATAAGTTGCAGATAGTGCAAAGTTTTGCTTCAAAAAATATTAACACGAAATAGATTTAAACCGGTTTTACCAACTTTATAATTTATATGCATATTTAATATAAATCTGCATTGATTTTGTTTTTGTCGTTTTGTCGAATAAAGTTACAAAATAAAACTTGAAACATTGTATAATGGGTTAAGAAGAAAAGAAAACATTCTTGTCTAGGAAAAAGACATGACTTTGTTACTTTTAGAACAACCTAAATATCTCTACGGGTCTAATTTTATAAACTAGGAAATATCATTTAGGTGACAAAACAGAACACACAGACTTACAATGAGGACAACAATTTTTTTTTACTCTTCCATCTTTTCCCACAAAACTTGTGTATTATATTCTTGTATACAACTCTTATCTGTCCTAAATTCAATATTGATATACATACACACAAAGATTGTGAAATTATACGAAAAAAAAACTATATATTTTATAAATAAGAAGATAAGTTAATAACCGACAAATTATGATGGAAAAAAACTCAGACACGTTTGAAAGTTTCCTTATAATAGACAAATTTTTCTTTTATATATAAATTTCGTACAATGAACTGCCCTGCCATGCATAATTTTGAAATTATTTTATACTTCTTTAATTAGAGGAAAAACAGAGAGAGAAGTTTATGACTTCATTTTTAATACGGAAATTATCGGCCGTAATAAAAGCCAAACTTAATTAGTTATGATTTGTAATGTTTTATTTTTATAATTAAAATTCTTCATAAAAATTGGAAGACAATTGTCTCAACGCAAAATTTTTTTTCTGATAATATTTCGCCCCTCTCTGTTATCGTCTGAGACCATTTGACATTGTGTGTTGTTACGACGCCTCAAGGGAAGGGGCGACGGGGCCCCAGAGCTTTGGCGGAACAGACGTCGTCGTCGTCGGCGACGACGCGCGCGACGCATCTCACACCCAACAACTTTTCGAAATCTGTCTGGCTGCAGAACAAGTCGAGGTCATTTGCCGACGCGTCTACACACATTATGCGGTATTATATATACATATATATTTTATACGGCCCACCTACGTACATATTCGAAACCATACCAAAAATTTCACATTTGTGTCCTTGTCCAAATCAATCCCGTTTCCGGGTTGATTACCAGTTATAATTAAAACTGTTGTAATATTCTAGCCAAAAAATTCATTTAATTGTTTAGAAAAAAGCACTTGAGTCTTGAGGCTATATAGAATTACCGGTCAGAGGAAAAAATTTGTTTCCCACGAACCCTACTAGACAGCGTAAATCACACCCAATTCGGGTTTCCACAGACCAGACGAGCAAAAAAAAAATTTTATAGACTGCAACCGCTTTTGGGAAGACGAAAATAATACGTACAATGTTTATATGGACAATATGCGGGAATATTACTTGTTGACAGGAAACGTAGAAGTCGCAACACGTGTAATGCTTTTGCAACCTTGACATAAAACTAAAAAAAAGCGCGGGATTTGCCATTTCACGTATACGCACAAATTTATGTTGCGAATTTGTTTTATATAAATTAAATCCCCCCTGTTACCTATAACGTGTGTGTTTATGTGTTTAGTTTTTATAAGTCAGTGTGAAAAAAAAGCATCTTTATTCCACACACACACAGCGTGCATTTGGCATCTAATCAGAAAATAAATTTCACAGGAAAAACTACTTTAAAACTGATATCAAAATGTATTATGTCATTATTTATGTAATTTGGATATTATTAAAATAATTTCACGATTCATTTATATATTTAAATCGAATTCAAGGATGAATATTTAAAAAAAAATTTCAGCCCAGGAAAAACGGTTGAGAATTTATATTGAATTAATATTATTATTTGTTCAGGAAACTTTTATCAAAATTCAATGAAGAACAAACTTTTATCGATTATTATCAGTTACATCCGGTAAATGAATTTTTGAAAAATGGTCTTCATTCAATCAATTGTGTATATTTACATATTTATACATGATTTTCCAACATATTTTATAAAAACATTAATCATCATTTATTCGCATTAAAATTACATATACATATTTAAAAATATGTATTACAGATAAGTGGTATGTGTAAAGAGATCAAATATCATGAATGACTAAAACTTTAAATTAATTGGTACAATTGTCTACAACACATTCATTCGTGTTACGTAAGACAGCGTAATAAATTTAGATACTAATTTTGAGACTGCTAACTAAGCATATTTTAATAAAAATCACCACGTTCTCTAAATATGTAGGTTTTTGGACGATAAGAAACTTTTAATAAATAAAAATCTGATCATTTACGTAAAATATAGGAGTATAATATATATTTTGTCAAAATTTTTAGTATAATGGATATAATACATTTTAAATGGCACTAACTAATTTATGGTGTGTACACAAGTGCGCAAAAAGGTATAAATTGTTTATTATATGTATGTACTATCAAGACTTCCTTTTTTTTCATATATGAATTATTTAACATAGAGTAGTTAACAAGTTGAATAACCTAATCGGTAGGAAAAACACGCCATATTGCTTATATGTGCGTGTCTCTTTTTAACTCTTACTCATATTCAAGGATGCACAAGTTCAAGAAACACTGAATTATTTTATGACATTCGATTTAATTTCAATATAATATTAACATGGGCCTCTTTAGGTAACCACAGTGCAAGGACTCACACAATCAATTCTAAAACACTAGTTTTTTTTCCTTCCAAAGTTTAAAGATTTGTTTTGGTTTTCGATGCAGGTAGAAGAAAAAAAAAAGGATTATAGAAAAGAGAGTTTTCTTAACAATAAAATCAATTCGTTTCTAAATTTTGTTCAGTTCTGTCTATATAAATTTTTAAAAAAGATGTACCGCATGTATTGCAATTATATACTTTATAACAAAAGTTTTTATCAAAACAAGGCATCATGTTATCTAATATTACAGAGGAGTTTTAAAAATTTTTTTTTTTCATGTCACATGACACTTCCCGTGTGAGCATATATTCAACGATTGCAAAAAACTGAAATTGGAATACGAGAACAAGTTGTATTAAACATAAAAGTGTAAATTATATATGTATTATATACAAGTCGTTAAACCACAACGGCTTGTAGTACGATAAAAATTATCTTGTCACTTTTTTAAGAATTTGAAAAAACAAACACACACGACTGGTGTAATTAGTACGAAAAAAATAATAATAAATAATAGTTTTTTAAAACCAACTTCCTTTAATTGTGGTAGACAACCGAAAAAAAAATAACAGGAAAGACGTTATATAATGATATAAACATTATAACAATAAAATGGGGCAGTGTGACACAAAAACACTGTACAAACAATTGAAGAAACTTATGTTAAATTGAAATTTGTGTTGAAAATATGCAAATTCAATACAATTGTACTAAGTTAGGGAAAAATTGAACAATACTAGTCCTAATCATCAGAGGAAAAACCACCCCTATGGACTAATCAACATTGAAAAGGGCATTGACACATTTCAGAATTATAGTTCCATTTCTCACCCCTTAGTGCAGATTTATAATAGGCACATGCCCTTTTTTTACAGCTCAACTGAAAATTTTAATTCACAACGCAATATATACATAAATATATACGTAACGGTAGAATTTTCCTTGTATTTTTAAAACATCATCTGAAAGTACTTAAAAAAAATTATTGGCAAATAAAACCCGGCTGTAAATTTTTTTTTTCTAAGTTCAATGAATTCTTCGCGTAGTACATATTAGTTTGACGTATACATTTTCCAAGGTAAAGTTTATTTATCTTTGAAATTTATGAACAACTGCTAATTGAGCATTAACCAGACACGTACATTTTACAATCGCTAATTATATTGTTGCCAAAATGTAGAAATTCTTCATTAGATTGCATAATATCTTTATATAAAAACAAATTTGCAAATTGACCATGACAGTGTCATATAACTTTTATATATATAAATTTATGTTGCGAAAATAAAATTTTGAATTTTGGAGGACGTCTGTTTGTAAAATTCAAAACACAGACGTGAGGAAATCTACGGCCATTGTCAAGGAATCTAATCTAATAAAAAAAAAATTGACAAATTCAATAAAATTACGAACATCATTAAAAATGTTGATTTCATGTAGGTGTCAGGTGTGTGTGGTGTGCACCCATAGGATATTAATATAAATAATAAAAAAACACTTAAAACTGGTTCAGTAAACCTTATAATTATGAATAAAACGCAATTTAATTATCATATTATCGAAATAAGAATTATTTAAGAATATAAATCACCTATGACTCGTTATATTACGTGATTCTATCATCAAACAAGTTCATTGCACTTAAAAGTAAATGGCAAAAAATCAACTTTGTTAACTGACATTGACTTTAACGTAAAAAAGGTACATTTTCATCTAAAATTCATTTAATTATTTGCGCACAAGTGAGTTTCTTTACAAATGAATTTAGAAAAGAAAAAAAAACTATTTACTTATATAATGAGGAATTGCGTTTTCTTAAAAAAAAAACTTTTCAAACACGAACAATTATGCATCCGAAATAAAAAAAATTTAGTAAAATGCACATGACCAAATTATATATCGTTGAAATAATAATAATAAACAATATGTCTGGGTCACGGCATCGCCTGTGAGACACCCATCTTCCAATATAATAATATCCAAACAACCAAATTATTTTTATATACGATTAGGCCACCACGTTATGTTGACGAGATGAATTGGTTGAATTCACAACATCGGTTTTCTACCGGCAGCTGCATATCAAAGGCAGACGACTGGTCGAGACTTGTTTAGAGTCTCTCTCTTGTTGAAGAGAAGGATTTTTGCATGCACGTCCTTCCGCCAGCGCGATATATTCCATTCGATTACCTCACATTCAACCTCTTTTATACAACAACACAGACGGATATGAAATGCGAAACCTACTTATTATTATTATTATGTTCAATAACAAGAAATATATATATTTTTGAATATAACATTGGTCAGTTATGAGGAATGTTTCTGTTTAATGACAAGTTAATGACCGGATTTACAAATTATGTGCACGTAGAAAAAAAATTATTTGCAATTGTAAATTCCATTACCAAAAATGGTACAGACCAGAAATTCTAATTGCAAAATGGGAGATTTTTAATGCCCATCAAATTATAATAATCACAATAAATTATCACAGTGATCATCATATATATATAATATAATAGCTTCGTATAAATCAGTTTTAATTTGGGCAATTCTTTACAGAAAAAAAAAGGAATATGAAAAGAAAAAAATTAGAGGAACATCCCAATTTAACAAACTCTCAAAAATAAAATAAAAAACTACTTTCAGTTATGGGCATGCTGAAGTTTTTCATGTATAATTTTGGTTGCATTTTTAAAGTTATTTCAAAAACGCCCCGGAAAAAAAAGAGCACACCAACACAACTGCATTCTAGCCTTTAGGGCAGAAGAGACCAATTTCGTCGTCAATGCAGAACTAGAACTTTGGAGCCTGTTTCTTGGGGGCCCCCCATTATCTTTCAGCTTCTTCTTCGCGAAGCAATGATGCTGCTCTCCCTTCTTTTCACAAAATATTCTCTCATTCATACATTCTTTTCTATATGTGAGTATGTGTTTATATAGACATACTACTATGGGGAGGTAAGCGGGGGACGAAAAAGGATTCAGAATTTATTATTGTCGAGAGCGTGCAACCTTCATGTTGTAAGTGTGATGGAGGTGGCCCCACGGTCTGGTCAATAGCCGGGGCCCCCTTATTTTAGAAGGACACCCGAAAATTTTCGCTATGCATAATATATACATGTATATATATACGAGTATATATATATATTTTTGCTATTACATCGGCCAATCGCATTATAACGACCTTGTCGACGACAAAATATTTCACGTATCTATTTTATTAAAAGGACAAATTAAAATAAAATTGTCATTATAAATATTTTTCGTAACCAGACACTAATAGCCAGCACACACACACTTTGAATCTAGACTTATAAGTATTAGAAATTATTGTGCGAATAAAACTGCCGGAAATAGACGCACATGTAAATTGGGGAAAAGATCAAGGAAATCAGGGCCATCAAACCAAAGGTCATTACTATTTTAATAATGTGATTTAATTTCTATCATATTATCATCAGAATTTAATATGCCTACGAATTATGTAGTTTTTTACTCTACTAAGATTACTCTCATTTTATGCTGAATATTATGAATGTTTTGACCTTAAACTTGTTCAAATTTCATTGTAATAATCCATAACACGTGTATGAATTCAAGATTGTTATTATTATTGTGTATACGAAAACAATAATCGGTACATGAATAATTCGTGTAACAGGTGATAGACGAGAAAATTCTTAACATAATCCAATAAACATTCTTTTAATCACGTTGAACCAATCTTTTTCAAAAACGAAATTCATTTAAAGCTTTTTTTTCTAAATGCTTAATTTGACACACGAGCTTTTGTAAAATTAGTTATAACTGTTTTGAAATAGTATTTTGGTGCATACAAGTTTTAAAATTACACTAAAGTTAAAAATAGATTTTAAATACATGTAATTTCATGTAATTGCATATTGTAAAAAGAGGAAATATATACATATATTCAAATTTCAAATTTTATAAAAATGTCACACATAAATTTTCAATACTTGTTTTTTTTTTGATTACATAATCTAATTGAATTTATCTGGTAATTAATTTACGCAAAACAAAATTCTATTGAATATTTTATTATTAAATGGGAAAAATAATCACGTGTACACATCTATTCGAAAACCAGACAGAATATATTAACAATAATTAAATAAAAGTAAGGTCATATACACCTGGATATATAAACGAAACCATTTTTTTTTAAGTAAATAGAAACTAGTACACTAATTATTTATTTTTCAGTCTTATATAGTAAGTTATTTCCTGTTCTCTTCCGTTGGCTGAGTTTTAAATGAAGAATTAACAAAATTCATATTATTAAATAAAAATTTATTTACACAGGCACTCATTTAAAAGTGAATGATAATTACTTTAATGAATGAATGAAAATATATATGTATGTATGTATGTATACTATATATTTATACGATTTGTAATTTGAAAAAAGAAACTACTATTTACAACGTTTCCAGTTGATAACAATTATATGTATATTTGACAATAATTATTTTAAACGCTTAATAGATATTATTTCTATTAATAAAATATTTGAATTTATTGACTTACAAATAGTGAATTGACAATTTTTCTAAATAGATAAGGAGGGGTCGGACTTGTATACATTATTTTTTTCCAGCAACTAAAATATATATATTATTGTATAATAATAATTATATTACTAAACATTTATTCACAAGGTTAGAAAAAAATTGTCTAGAAACACACACACATATATTGGAATTTTTTCCCTCGTTTTACACACAAGTGTATGGAAAAATGTGTCCGGACTTGGTGAATGCTTAATAAATTATCCATTTGTATGTTAAATAGTCTAAAAATGACAAACATTATAAAGGTCTTTATTGAATATTCATAGTTAAAAGTCTGAAATTGTAAATGAATGATAGCGCGTTTTAAATTTATTAATGAATTCTTTTATTTTTTTTGTGTAATACTCTCTAAATAGATGTACGCTTTTTATCAGACACCCATTTGCGTAATATGTCCGAATGTACACGTTTTTAATGATAAGAAAATTCGGAAACTAGTTATAATTGATAATTAAATATAAAATGGCGCCAATATCTTGATCTGTTTGTCGTTATTATTATATTAATACTAAGTATTAACTAACAAATCTTTTTTCTCCCTCTCTTTTTACAATTGTACATATGTAATAATTTTTCTGTTTATTAATGGAAAGTTGGAATTATTACTGAAGGACGTACTTAAGTCTCATAATCTTTATAATGTCATTTAAATATAATAAATTGAATTTTTTATAAAAGTACATACTATATACGTATATAAATTCATACAAATCAAATTATGTTACCAAAAATTTATGTGATATAATTTTTTATTTTTGAACAAAATTCTTATCTTATCTAATTTGTTGTTGGAATAAATGTGGGTCAAAAACGTCACAAACAGGTCAAAATAGACACCAGCAATATAAAAATTAAAGTTTGAACCCTATTATAGAATGAATAAAATTGAGATTAAAGGTGACACTATTTAAATTTTTTTGATTTTTTTCAACAACAAATTTATTAGACAACTGGGTTATTAGGTATGGAGTGATTAGAATAACAGGTTTCTTTTTTTTAATTCAAAAGGACCGGAAATATCGACTTGAACGGAATTGGTTTATAGAAATAGATAAAATTTTATGTTAATTAAAAAATACTCTTATAATCACTGATGACCTTTTGTGTGGTGTTAAAATTTTTGAAGTAAAATGTACATACATTGTATTTACAAAATTTGCATCTTTGTTAAGGTTAAAGTTCGATGTTAGTTTAATTAAATGTTTATTTATATGGTTTTAGATTAGAAACTATATTATGAGAACATTTTGTGGAGCGCACGAGTTAAATTTAATAATACAATGGGCGAAGGAATCAAGGGGGGAGATTATAAAACATCAAATAGATAATATTATGTTCGACTTAACGTAAATGAGACGAGACATGTGTACGTTTTACTATTTTAGAATAGTTTAATAATAAACAATAGCGCTTTAACGAATTGTGTCAGAAAACGTATTTTCTATATATTGATTTCCTACTGAAATAACAATATAAGAAGTCTTTTCAACCCTCTAAACGAGAAATGGGTGCGCCCCCTTAAAAATGCAAAATGAATATTTTATGTGGGCGTCCAACGATCACAGAATTTCACCATAAAGTGTCAATTTTTCTTGAAAATGACTCACACACATACACTAGAACTTCCCACGAATTTCTTAATTAAATTCTTTCACATTATTTTTTCAAATAAATTATATGATGTACTTATTTATATATTATAAAATGTAAAAAAAAGTTTTGCGCAATTTAATATAATTTTAGCATTTTAATCAAGGTCAAGTATACTTTTTTTTCGGTTTACACATTTTGATAAGAAACCAACAAGTATTATAAATTTGTGTGTAATCTATTTATAATACCACTGACCAAATTTTCGGTAATAATTCACGAAATTTGTATATGTGTATTATGTGTGGTACTAAAATTAAACATATACTATTTTCGAAGTTCTAACGAAATATTTCAGGGATAACTTATTTATTGTACATTACACGAGTATTGTACTATTATTAAAGGCACGTGTACAACTATTTTTTAATAACATAACAATAAACGACTTATTTTATTTTAGCTGCAATAAAAATTTCCAATAAGTTCAATTAGATAAGCATGTATATGAGTAAAATATACAATATTAAACATGTATGAGGTCATTTCGTACATATGCAAATAAAGAAAAATTGTTATATAATATATAATAAAAAAATATATTTTTTTAAACAAAAAATTTCATGGTCAGAAAATCAGAAAACTGGTTGAATAGATAATAGAATCTTGAAATAGTTTCAAGAAATCGTGATTTAATATATACTAATTTGATTGCTGTTGCAGTTTTAAAAATAAAATTACAATACTACGAAACGATGAATAATAAGTTAAATGGTATTTCCGTTTTGTTGTTAAAAAAATCCCCACTAATATTGGCGCCAAAATGAAATCTATAATAAATTTGCACTGTATGCAAAATCTCATGACAGACGACGACTTTTCTTATCATAATATTATATAAAATGTTTTGTCTAAAAACTCATAAATGCAACATCTAATATGCAATGAACTATACAACTAGCGGAATTCGAGTTGTAGAATGTTGAAACAGTAAAATATATGATAGTAACGAGTGCATATAGTATATGCAACAGCTTAGTTAGTATATATAGTGTGCATGTGCAATGCGCGCGCGACTTTTGGCGCCAAAAACTTTACACACACTTCCTTTGACGTAGAACGCAAGTATGCAGGCGCCCGCCTTTACATTATTTCATTCAAGGAAAACAATTATTATTATTGTTTTATTACTATTTACACGAAAATTTATGTATGTCGATTTTATACATACGGTAATTAAAACACACAGAAAACAAAATTTGAAAAAATATTATCATCATCCTTAGGGGGAATTTTATTTTATTTATACAAGTTTGACTAATGTTGTAACAAGACTGCATTCCATTATTAATTTAACATTCTTGGAATTTGTTCCATTAAAGAGCAAACCCATTGGACTGGTTGGGTGTTGAATAACAAGTGCAAATATTCTATATAATAGTGATGACGATGCGCTGATGATGATGATGATGATACTATGAGAATTCTTTAAATGCTATTATATATTATACAGTTAGATACAATAGTGCACAAATTACGTAATATGTATATCGAACTCGTTTAAATACTGTTGTAAAAAGATTCAAGAAATAAATAATCACAATAAAATGAAAAAATGAATATATCCTGTTTATGTGTATAATATAATATCCTCATTACATTTTTCACTCATATTAAAACGGAAGTAACGATGATGGCTACATCACACAATATATAAAATACAATATATAATTTTATAGATTATTTTTAAAGGTAATTAACCCAGTTTGTGAAAATATAATAGTATATAGGTCATGTCTATACACCTGCAAAACACCTACGAATATAACCAGACAATACAATACACATAAAATCGTGTTTTGTTTATAATTTAGACCTATTTTTAAATCGTTTCCTTTTAAAAATGCACGCACACACACAAATTTATATGTATATACATTTAGAACATCTAATTAAACAATTTGGAAGAAAATCAATTACGACATAAATGAAATTTTGCTAAGTAATCAATAACGAATCTCTAACTACAACAAATTTAATCAAGACGTAGTTAAAGTAATCCGACATTGGCTAGTTTTCAAAAAATGTTCCTTGAAACGACATACAATATTGACAAGAGAAACCGTTTTTAATTTCTTTATCACACAGAGAAAAAAAAAGGAGGAGAGAGAGAGAGAGAGAGAGAGAGAGAACATCTTCGGACATTTATTGCCATCAGAAACCGTAATGAATTTTTTAGTGATACAGTCCCGTAATTCAATTTATATAAAGTATACCGGTGTTTTTAGAAAATATAAAAATACAGATCCCCAAAAAATTCGTACATACATCAACAAAACCATTTAATACAAGTTTCATTTAAATAATTTATAAATTTTTTGGGTGTGGAATTTTACCAAATAAAATAAATAATAGTAAAATTCTTACCTGAGTCAGAGGGTGTATCAATGCCTAAATTATTTGCCATTCGCATTGAAGCATTTTTGTCTTTATGATAACTATGATCATTTTCTGCTGCACATTGATAAAATCTAATACGTTCTTCTTCATCATCATCTTGTTCTTTCTTTAATTCCTCCTCCTCTTCTTCCTCCTCATCATCTTCCTCATCATCCACATCAACAGCATCAATATCTTCGCCCTCATTCAAATAATCACATAAATCGCTATCTTCATCCAAATGTTGATCAATATCAAAATTTCTTATTGTTTCTTGTAGTATTTGTAAAACTTTTGTCGGCTTATTCGATTTCGCTTCCTCATCATCGGACATTGGCGGCGTTTGTGGTGTATGCATCATATTTGGTAATTGTAATGTATTATTATTAAGTCTTATATTGGTTTTTAAAAGACTTTGTTGGGTTTGTTGTTGTTGTGGTGGTGGAGGACATTGTCTTATACTTTGTTGTTGTTGTTGTTGTTGATGTTGGACAGGTGGTGGTGGTGGTGTATTATTAAGGGCAGGTGTTTTCTGTCCACCACCAGCAACAGTATTACTACCACATAGAGCAGCAGGTGTCATAATAGGGAAAAAATTCAATGATGACCGTGGCTCATCTACCGGATGCTCTTCGCTGCCACAATGACCCGCCCACATGCAATCGTGGTGGCGAATCTCGCACACGTCACGTAATTCCTCCATCATACCAAAAGTTGTGCTATCTAAACGGGTTGTTGCTTCTAAATCATCAACTATATCACCTAAATCAGGTAAATCGAACTTCTTCCATATGTCATCTGATAATAATGGTTCCGTATTTGGATACATGAATGGATCACAACCACCATTATCCATTCCCATTAAGAATTCGTCTAATATATTGTACATGGCCGGTAAATCGGTTTCAGATTTTACAGGCATCTTTTTTTCTGTTTTTTTCTTCTTCTGACTTATTTTAGTTGAATAGTATGTAGTAGGTTGTCGTTTCTTCTTCTTCTTTATATTATATAATAGGTATATGTAATCTTAATGCTATAATATTGAAGTTACTATCACTAATATCACAAATTGCCCTGGCTTAAGGCTCCCGCCGAGACGGCAGCTGCTGCAAAGAAAACGACCATTATTAACACACGCAGCAAAACATCGGCCCTGATGGGTGCCAGCTGCTATTCCTTTACCTTATATACATATATCTCTTTTCTCTTATAACTATACTACTTGCATACAAAACGAGAAATTCCCTTTCAAGAAGGAAAAAAAAATCAAAAACGGAAATAATGTACCATTACATAACATATGATTTTATTATGCATAATAATAAAAATATGGAAAATATTTTGTTTATGTTTTATGGTGGCTAAAAAAAATAAAAAAAGAGAAAAGGCACACCTTCAAGGGCATATTAAGACCACCTGCGTAAATAAAAACTTGTTCCATTTAAAAATTTACTTAACAAACTTTAAATACCAATGTAATTAAAATTACTGGAATAGTCTTATACCATATATGTGTTATGAATATGATAAACAATCCCAAAGAGTTTCGATACTTTTTAGGAAGTATTTGTTCGAAAATGTAACATTTACTTAATTTGTATTTTCTTATATAGAGGGAGGAGGTGTTTCTCACATAATTATAAATTTATATTCCCGGTGAGTGACAGGTAAGGTTTTTCCAATGAAAACAGAAAATAAAATTTACAACTGTAAATAATTCAACAATGTATTGACTTTTTCCTTGCCGGCTTTTCTTCACACATGTTCCATGCAATGTATACACAAATAGTTTACAAATCCATAGAATTTAGCCGCCCACACTCATTGCAATATTATTTCCAGTTAGCTAATATTATAAATGAATTTAGTGGGTTTGTATTTGTATGAGTCATACATTAAGTAAACTTCTCATTTATAAATATTAAATATTCAGTTGAAGTCAACTAACTAAAAGAGACAGCATTTTTATGATTTCTTAGTAGTGAAAATTTAGCAAGAAAACATTTTTATGCATATTATTATACAAGTTACGGCTAGTACGTCAACTGTATGTTAAATAACTTGAAGGTGTTCTTGAATTATTTGAAAAATGTTGAAAATGAAATTTTTATTACCAAAAAAAAACGGAGATTCAACTTTTATTTTTAAACTAATAGAAGAGATTAGTGTGCTAGTGTGTGACTTTTTTAAAATACTGCTTTGTTTACTGAATACATTACTATAATTATCATGTAAATATAAGATAACAAGTTAAGACTTGCATTTTATTATTTTCGTCTACTGTTTAAATAAAATTGGGTGCCAAGTCTGTGAATATAATGATGGTCAACATCCCTCCAAAATAAACAAAACAAAACTTCACAAATATGATTATTTAAAATAAATAATCATAATACGAATAAAAATAAAAAAAAGTGAAACCATTACATAAATATTTTGTAAAATGAATGATTTGAAAGTGGAATGCGGTTTAGAGTATATAACTTAATTTAAAAATTATCAAGGCAATTATATAGTTGGGTGTCATTATAATTTCTATGATACTTTCACAGCAATCAATCGTTAAAATTTTAATCAAGTCATTTATAATTCTCATCACACGCATATAACAAGAAATTTTATTATATATTATAAAGAGGACTGGAATTTTAAGAATGAAGTTTATGTAAATTCGATTTGGGATGATTGCATAGAAAAATAAAACTACAACTACTACTGCAGGTAGACCTCTACTATAATGTATAAAAATACCAAGTTCGAGTTAAATGCGCGCCACGTAGCCGGCAAAAGTGATCGGCGGACACGCCAACATATTTAAGAGAGATCTTATGATGCAGCAATAGTTAACATATGTGTATTAGAATAAATTCAATTCAATTAAAATTAGAAAGGTTTTACCCTAAACGCACAACTCATTACCACATTCAAAAGGAATTTCTCGTTTTGCCTCCAAAAAAAATTTTTTCTTACCTTATAATGTATTGAGGTATTCAAATAGTATTAAAGCACTTTAAAATAGTTTTCAAACAGTTTGAAAATTATAAACGAAAAGTAAATAACCAAAAAAAATGTAACACTTTAATTGTTCGTAAGTTTTTTTCTAACACACGAAGTATGTAGCACACAAGTATTACTTGATATACAGATGAATATGTTCTTCGTTAAATTATCAACCAAACTACACTTCTTATATTCTACGTTCAATATTCTATACATGCTTGAAGAACTTCTGGTTTAATGACGTTAATGTCGTCGTCGTCGTCTCTCTTGGAGCTCAAAATAATGGGCCCGAAAATGACTAAAGGAAACGTCCTCCGGTCCAAAAATTCAAAGACCAACTGCTGCACACAACAGTAGTACCAGCACTATACAATTGCGGTCGACGTTTGCCTTTGCCTAGCAGTAGAGAATGCTTGAAAACTCGATGCCGGTTCACTTAAACCGCACTCCGCGTCCCGCTCATGGCGTCCGACGCCGGCAAATTTTCACAATTTATCAATATTTAAACAATCTACAAGCCATTTTCTACGAAAATTATAAACTACAGACAATTTCCAGTTGATTTTTATACAAATTTCGTGTTGTCCTAATGTACTATCATCAAAATTTGAATAAAATCCTTAGAAATTGACGGATTGACGTCAGGATGCGTAATGGAACGCATGCGCATTATGGAGAAACTAAAGGCGTGTGAACGGTATAGTAGGGGATGCCTTGGGAATGCCTGACCGAATATGCTGTCCCAGTCATTCGACTTGGCTGTCGGTCATATTCCTTATGATTATTGACCATATAGGCGGTTGTGTGAGCTTTTGGCGCCGTATGTGTGCCGCTAACTTTTCATCATATCATATATTTTTTTAACAATTGCTGATTGTTGTGCAATACGAATTTCAAGGACGTATTATTATCATTATTATTGTCATCCGCCCTGTTGTTGTTTTTTCGTTTTATTTTTTTGGATGGATCAATATAATGAAAATGATTATTAGAAATTTTAATATATACATGAAGGAAATAAACACTTTATTCATGATGAAATGAAATTTTTGGCCCACAAAATGTATTCATGTATACAAATGCACATGCTAGCATTATAATATGTATTTACCAACATCAATAATCCTTGTTAAATAGAAAATAATTTCACTTTTCTAGTTCATGTATCTGTTATTGCCTACAAAATATTGCACAATTTCGTGTAAAATGTGTTATGATGAATAACATTGTGTAGGATACAAACAATTATTTATAAACAAACTTTAATTATTACATAGTACAGTTTTTAATAAATAAATAAATGCATTGCTTATCAATCATTTCCATATCAATTTAAATATTAATACATAATGCATTAATTTTTTTTCCGTTTTGGAAAATGTACAACATTTTGATGGATTTAAAGCAGGTCACATGTTCCATATTTCACCTTTTTTTCTATAATTGAAATAGGATTCCAAAAGAAATGCGTAAGTGTATTAATATTTAAAGTCCAGAAAATCTAATTA